>UESW01004229.1:572425-605705 GCA_900491605.1 Calamus simplicifolius | reverse complement strand
AAGTGGGAGGATTCAAGATCAGCAAAGTCATTTTCCGTGAGCTAGCACTCCCGGGAATCCGATCATTCGGGGCTTCGCATGGACGATACTAGAGGCCGGACGATTGAACGGCTGCAGAGCATAAAAGGATTTACCAATTGCCTTTAAGGTAAGTGATATGATTCCTAGATCTTAAGGCATGCTTCAAGATAAGAAGTATGACTTCTTGCCTTGAAGATCAAGACATGATCTTGATAGTTTTATTTATATGCATGTTTTGGATCAATCGATCCTATATAAGGCAAAGATATGATCTTGATGCATGTTAGATAGATTAGTATGTAATCTTTAAATTTTCGCATTGATAATTGTTATCAATTTTTAAAACATGGAGATTGTTTCTCCCTTCAAATGGTATCAGAGCGATGTTTCGTATTGATCTAATTTATTTCATGTAAATTAATGCTCCTATTAATTATGTAATCAAGGCTAAAATAAATCACAGGTCTATTCGGTCACAGATAGATTGAAAATCCAAATTACCCATTCAACGAGGTATTCTGTGACATATTGTCGTGATAATTTAAATTGATCTTTGGCTTCAAAACACTGATTACACACACTCTCAAAATATGTTTTATATTTGATACATATTGATGTTGTATAAAAACATGATATTTGCATGTTTAGTATAAAACATAGATGTGATATATGATGGCATGATGTCTATGTTATGAAACATACAAATATTTATGAGAGTCTAATTTGAATGTCAAATGTTACTTCATAATCTCTTTAGATATGATCTAAATATAGGAATTATGAGTAGTAACATAATATGTGATGCTTGATTGAAATATATGACATGTAAACATGAAATATATTTAATCCTTTGGGTTAGCTAAATCGTGTCCATAAAGGGTTAGACCCTAAGGTTTAAATCAACTGGACTATAAGAGTATTTGATCAAATCTAATTATATTAGGTTAAGAATGCTCTAAATCAAACAATAGTTGTAATTGATCATGTCCTTCTCTTTGATTAAACTAAATGGAAGTATATTAGGCTCCGTGGTTGAGCATGAATCTCTTAGATGGTCAAATCAGAATTGGTTAACCATATGATGTCAAGGTGAGTTGGCAAGTTTCTTTAGGATCAATGATCGAATGGTTTTTAATTGGGAGCTACTCGTATTGATGCGTCTTTAACGAGTTAATGACATATCCCTCCCATCGATCTCACTCACATGGTCAATGTGGTGAACCATTTATGATTCAGATCATTTACCTGATTCGGGTTGACCCATGCTTGTAAGGAAATCAGTCTGACTGATTTAGGTGCCACTTAACCTGACTTAATCTTATTCATTCTACCGATTTCATAGATTCAGTGGAAGAACTTGATTAGTCAATTTATCTATAGATTATTAAATCCTCTAAAATTATTAAGTCCTTAAAATGAAATAGTTATATGATAACTAAATCATAGCCTTCCATTAAGGTGGGTGATAATGAGTCTGATGTCTTGATAATCATTGGAGGCACTCCATGCCTGGTGCTTGTCAACCATCGGAATTATCATTCGTTATATGATAAGTCAACATAACTATTACATAGACAGTCAGGTGAGCCGAGCTTCACTCGGGCTTGGTTGTTATTATAGGTTACACTAATTATATCATTTAAAGGTTGGACCTAACCAGAACTTTCAATGGAGGCACTTCATGCCTGCTGAAGAGGTATATGGGGCAAAACTGAATACTAAGAATTGTTTGGGGAAACAATTAGTTTTGAACATACTCTTAGATGCATATGGGTTAGCCAAGCTTCACTTGGGCCTGTATGTAGTTTATGTAGATCTTAGTGCCTGCTAAAGAATTAAGAATAATTCTTCGAATTGGGGTGTAGAGGCTGCCAATTTGAACAAAATAGTGAAAGAATCTTTAGACTAAAGTCCAAGTCTTTAGACTGAATCAATTTATATACTAATAAACTTTAGTTTTTCCTTATACAGAACATGGCCACTAATTTATCATTAAGGTCCCTATTGGATAGTGACAAGTTGAATGGTTCCAATTTCAATAGCTGGTTCAGAAAACTTAAGATCGTCCTTGAGCATGAGAGGATTCTATATATTCTGAATAATCCTGCACAAAGATACCTGATGCAAACACCCAAAGTTCTGAGAGAGACACTTATCAGAAGTGGCTCAATGATAGAACTAGCGTACGTTGTATCATGCTAGCAGCAATGAACGATGAATTCGGTCGCCAGTTCGAGAATGCTCAGCCAGAAGAAATCATTCAAGCATTGAATGAATCTTTCGGCACACCCGACGATATTGAAAGGCACAAGACTAGTTGTGCTATTTTCAATGCTCGAATGAGGGATGATCTCCTGTTACTGATCATGTATTGTACATGATCGAGAAGATAGAACTCCTAAGCAAGCTCGGCTTTCCCTTACATGAGCAGTTGGGAAAAGATGCGATCCTAAATTCCTTGCCTCCATCCTTTCGACCTTTCCTTACTCATTTTCGAATGACAAAGCCTGCAATCAACTACCATGGTTTGTTGGGATTGTTACAGAACTTTAAGAAGGATAACCAGCTCTCTAAGGGTTTGGTTAATGTGGTTGAAGGATCTAAGGTAGGGCGTAAACCCTTTGGAAAGGAAGAAGAAAAAGAATAATAAAAAGGTGCAACATGCTAGGACATCTATAAGGGGTCAGATGCAGAAGAAGAAAGTTGATAAAAGTCAAGCTGAATGCTTTCACTGCAAGATGCAAGGGCACTGGAAGAGGAACTGTCCTCTTTACATTGCCACACTTGATCAAAACAGGTCAAAGAAGAAAAAGGAGCAAGATATTGCTTAACAAGGTATTTATATGATAACACCTTGTAATTTTTCTGTATATGATAATCAGACCTGGGCATTGGATACCGGGAGTCCTTTTAACATTTGCAATTCATTGCAGGGACTACAGGTCACCAGAAGATTTGAGGACAATGAAAGATTCCTTAATGTCGGCGATGGAAGATTAGTTTCAGTTTTGGCATTAGGAGTTCTTGAAATAGTTTTCAATAGAAATGTCATTATACTAAATGATTGTCATTTTTGCCCAACGTTCTTGTTGAATGTAATTTCTGTAGGCCTTCTGGCCAAAAGTCATTATGAAATTTCAATAAAGGATGTTACTTTGAATATCATTATGAATGGAGTCACTGTAATGATTGGGCATTTATCTAATATCATTTATATATTATCACAGCCTGTGAATGTAGTGTACAATTCAAGTAAGTGCCCTAGAACAACTGATGTCACAGACATTTATCTTTGGCACCATTGGCTGGGTCATATCAATAAGAACAGATTAAACATGTTAACTCAGGAGGGCATCATTCGAGTTGATGATTGTGAATCATTAACTACATGTGAATCCTGTCTTCTTGGTAAAATGACCAAGTCATCTTTTACTGGAAAAGGTGAAAGAGCCAAAGAGCTATTGAGTCTAGTACATACTGATGTATGTGGACCAATGAGCACTTGTGCCAAAGATGGATATTACTACTTCATTACTTTTACAAACGACCTTTCTAGGTTTGGTTATGTCTATCTTATGAGACATAAATCTGAGTCATTTGAAATGTTCAAACTATATCATAAAGAAGTAGAAAAACAAACAGGAAAATGTATTAAGACCCTTCGATTAGATCGAGGAGGCGAATACCTTTCCAATGAATTTATGACATATTTAAGAGAGAATGAGATTCTCTCCCAATGGACTCCTCCTGGAATACCGCAGCATAACAGTGTGTCAGAAAGAAGGAATCGAACTATGTTAGACATGGTTCGGTCCATGATGGGTTTTGCGAGCTTGCCAATATCATTTTGGGGATACACATTAGAATCAGCTTGTCATATTCTTAATAAGATTCCAAGTAAGTCTGTTTCTAAAACTCCACATGAGATGTGGTATGGACATAAACCGGTTATTACCTATCTAAGAGTCTGGGGGTGTCCGGCTTATGTGAAACGTGCAAAATCAGACAAACTTGAACCCAAATCTGATAAATATTTTTTTATCGGCTATCCGAAAGAGACCAAAGGATATTACTTCTACAATACTGAAGAACAAAAGTTTTTCATTAGTAATAGAGCAGTTTTTCTTGAAAATGAGTTCCTTAGTGAAGGAACAAATAGCTCTAATGTTGAACTTGAGGAAGTTCATCAAGTAGAAGGAATAACAAAAACTAGTGAACCCTTAGAATCTGAGTTGATTAGATCAAACTCAAAACCCATTTTAGATGCGCCATTAAGGCGATCTGGTAGAGTACCACATCAATCGGATAGATACTTAGGTTTCTTGGTCCAGAATGATGATCTGTTGAATTCAATGAGAACAACGAGGATCCGATCACCTATATGGATGCTATGCAAAGGACTGACTCTAATAAATAGCTTGAGGCCATGAAATCTGAACTTGACTCTATGAAGGACAATAATGTATGGACATTAGTTGACCCCCCGAAGGGATAAAACCCATAGGTGTAAGTGGGTTTTCAAGAGAAAAAGAGGCACAGACGGAAAGGTTGAGACCTATAAAGCACGTTTGGTTGCTAAGGGGTATCGTCAACGTTATGGTATTGACTATGATGAAACGTTTTCTCCTATGCAATGCTGAAATCCATTCGGATTATGCTAGCTATAGCAGCACACTTCGATTATGAGATTTGGAAGATGGATGTTAAAACCGCTTTTCTAAATGGTGATTTAGAAGAACAGGTGTATATGATACAGCCTGAAGGTTTTATATCTGAAGATGAGTCTAAAGTGTGCAGGCTACAGAAGTCCATTATGGACTTAAGCAAGCATCTAGGAGTTGGAACATACGATTTGATAAAGTGATCAAATCTTATGGCTTTATTAAAAATAAAGAAGAACCTTGCATTTATAAATGGGCTAACGATTCCGTTATTGTATTTCTTGTATTATATGTGGATGATATTCTCTTAATCGGGAATGATATCCTTGCATTACAAGGAATAAAGACATGTTATCATCATAATTCTCCATGAAAGATCTGGGAGAAGCATCATACATCCTAGGGATGAAGATCTATAGAGATAGATCTAAGAGGATGCTTGGTTTATCCCAATCTATGTACATTGACACAGTGCTAAAGAGGTTAAGCATGGAGAATTCAAGATATCTTCTGATAGGCCATGGAATTCATCTTTCTAAGAAGGATTATCCGACAACTCCTAATGAAAGAGAACGTATGAGTCAAATTCCATATGCTTCGGCAGTGGGATCGATTATGTACACCATGACATGTACAAGACCAGATGTGGCATACTCACTAGGAGTAGTGAGTAGATACCAATCTGATCCAGGAGAAAAACACTGGCAAGTTGTTAAGACAATCCTTAAGTATTTGAGAAATACTAAAGACCAGTGGTTAGTTTATAGAGAGTCTGATTTGAAACTTGTTGGATATACTGATTCTAGTTTCCAATCAGATCATGATGATAGAAAAAGTGTATCGGGTTTCGTGTTCATCCTGAATGGTGGAGCTGTTTGCTGGAAAAGTTCCAAACAACATACAGTGGTAGATTTGGTGTGCGAGACATAGTACATCGCTGCATCAGATGCTGCGAAAGAAGTTGTGTGGCTGCGAAAGTTCATCTTCGAGCTTGGAGTGACACCTTCCATAGATGGACCAGTCCTATTGTACAATGACAGCACTGGTGCCATAGCTCAAGCAAAGGAACCACGAGCACATCAGCGCACCAAGCACATAATGCGCCGGTTTCATCTTATTTGAGAGATTGTAGACCGAGGTGACATAAATCTTCAGAAGATTGATGGAAAGAAAACCTAGGTGACCCATTTACTAAAGCACTCAGCATCAAGGAGTTTGACAACTATAAGTTGAAGATATGTATTAGATACTGTAATGAGTGGCTTTAGGCTAAGTGGGAGTTTGTTGGGAATTGTATCCTAAAGCCAATCATTTGATGATTGTGCTAATGTAAATTGTATATAAATTGATATATTAATAAAAGTTATTTGGCAGTTTATTCATTACAAGAACATCTTCTTAATACTGATTGTAATGAAGCCCTTAGGATCTTCCTTCACGATAAAAGAGGATTTATCTTTGAAGGTCCTCAAAAAGGTTCGCGACCATATGATATACTATGATAGGGCTATAGTACTATCAATTATAGGACGTTGTAAATCATATTTGTTGGTTCTCTCTTAACCAAGGAGTGTAGAGACACTGGTATGACATACAGGTGAAAGTGTAGGAGTACATTTTACCGAACGTGACTCATTTTGGATACTCTACTGTCAAGAGTTAATCCGAGAAGATATAGGTATAAGTATCCTTCAGACCTGAAGATCACAACCAGTGGCTTACAAGCAACTCATTGTACTTAGGTGCCGGACCACCTGGATTTCTAATCCAGCTACGAAAGGTTACTGGGTGCAGTCAAGTACTTGTGGCAGTCAGTTGTGGATCGAGATGGAATTTGACCTATCCCGTTAAAAGGAGAAATGCTTGTGTTTCAATTTAGCAAGACCTTGGCCAAGGCACTTCATGTGAAAGTCACATGATCACTAAAATTGAAATCACTTTATGGATTTGCTATTTAGAGTTGACAGGCTCTTAAGCCATCCTTAGCATTTGTGGTCAAGAGGATGAATTATACGGTAACTGTTTCTTAGGGTTCTTGGAGTTTGCTTGGCAACTCTTTGACCTATCCGGACGTCGAGTTCCATTGCTAGATGGGCACATCGATTAGTATAGAAAGTTGTTTCTATGGTACCGGCTTAGGTTCAAACCTAGAGAGTCACACGCATAGAAGTTTCCTAGGATGATCTGTTTGCTGATCAACGATTGAGAATCGTATATGATTTAATTAATCAATTTGATTGATTGAATTATCTTAATTGGGTTAAGTACAATTGAATAAGATTCAATTTGGTTTAAGTCTATTAGAAGGACTAGTCAATTTCAAATATTGATTTAAAATTAGACTTGATTTGGATTTAAATAGATTCAGGACTAGCCAAATTTGATTTGGGCTAGGACCATGATCTATGTGGGTTTCAGTCCAATAAATTCAGATTAGCTTAAAGCAAAAACTAAACCAAACCTCTCGCATAAGTCTGAGAGATTAAATTCACACATAGAATTTAATGTCTTGCATTAATCTTCTCTAAACAATTCCGTCGGAATTCTAAAGTGTTAGAATTTATATGGAATAAATGTGCCTTTTTGTATTAACCAAGCGCTACGGTTCGACGACTCTTTGGTTTTTACCGAACATCGGAATTAACCAAGCGCTACGGTTCGACGACTCTTTGATTTTTTACCGAACGTTGGAATTAACCAAGCGCTACGGTTCGGCGTCTCTTTGGTTTTCGCCAAGCGGCGGAATTCTAAATGTTAGAATTTAATGGGCTGGCTAAAACGAGACTATAATAGAGGACATCCCTCACCAGATTACACAAAAGAAAAAATAACACACGATATGTCGTGAATTAATTTTCTAAAGAATTAGAATAGAAAATCCTGGTGATTCTGGTGCTAACGGAAGTGTGGAGGATCCTAGAAGAAGAATTCAAGTGGGAGGATTCAAGATCAGCAAAGTCGTTTTCCGCGAGCTAGCACTCTCGGGAATCCGATCATTTGGGGCTTCGCATGGACGATACTAGAGGCCGGGCGATTGAACGGCTGCAGAGCATAAAAGGATTTATCAATTGCCTTTAAGGTAAGTGATATGATCCCTAGATCTTAAGGCATGCTTCAAGATAAGAAGTATGACTTCTTTCCTTGAAGATCAAGAAATGATCTTGATAGTTTTATTTATATGCATATTATGGATCAATCGATCCTATATACAAGGCAAAGATATGATCTTGATGCATGTTAGATAGATTAGTATGTAATCTTTAAATTTCCGCATTGATAATTGTTATCAATTTTTAAAACATGCATGTCTCGAAGATTGTTTCTCCCTTCAACGAACCCACCGGCGGCGGCCTCCCCCCGGCGGCGTCCCCCTTCTAGCGAGGTAAGCCCACATTTTTTTAATAAAATACTCTTCCCCCACCCCTGAGGCCACGGCCACGGCGGCGGCCGTGGCCGTCGTCTCAGGCCATGGCCGCGGCCGTGGCCGGCGATGGCCTGGCCACGGTGGCCAGGCCACCGTTTAAAAAAAAATTGTAGGGGTGGGGTTTTTTCCCCCACCCCTGAGACGACGGCCACGGCCGTGGCCGGTGGTGGCCTGGCCACGATGGCCAGGCCACTGTTTTTAAAAAAAATTGAAGGGGTGGGGTTTTTCCCCCACCCCTGAGTTCACGGCCACGGCGGCGGCCGTGGCCGTCGTCTTAAGCCACGGCCGCGACTTTGGCCGGCGGTGGCCTAGCCATGGTGGCCAGGCCACCATTTTTTTAAAAAAAGGGTGGGTTTTTTCCCCACCCCTGAGCCCACCCCTTTTTTTAAACGTGGCCGTCGTCTCAGGCGTGGCCGGCGGTGGCCTAGCCACGGTGGCCAGGCCACCGTTTTTTTTTAAAAAAGTATCGGCCTGGGGTGGGGTTTTTCCCCCACCCCTGAGGCCACGGCCAGGTGGCGGCCGTGGCCAGCGGTGGCCTGGCCACCATGGCTAGGCCACCGTTTAAAAAAAAAAGTGTGGGTGGGTTTTTTGTATATTTATTAATTATTCGTAATTATATAGCATTGCATTAATCTTTAGTATTACAGTATGACGGACCGAGATAGATCTACCTTTGTCGGACATAGCCCTGCTGCGTCACATCCCACTACTAGCCCTGACGCACGGACTTCCGCCTCTCCAGGCATCGATGCTCATCCAGTATTTTCCTCTACCCGATCGGCACAGACCTCTGAGAGTTCTTCTTTGATCGGTTGCACCGTACTTCGATTGGATGCCGTTGGGCTGTAAGTATATACTAATTGTAACTATATGTTTATGTTTTTAAATTAATTACTTATTTTAATTAGTTTTTTTAATGGCTTTATTGAGCAGCATACTGTATCGAGCCGGATCAGCTCTATATTTTAGAGCCGTGCTGATCCAGTGGCTACGATTGGCACCATGTATCAGCGGCCACGAGGGAGTTTTATTTTTAGAGTTTCAGGTAAACTTTTTAAATACATTTTATAACTGATATAAAATTTTCTAATCTTAATATATTGTGAACTAACTGTTTATTTTAATGTAGAAAAAGTTTACATGGGACCCTACCATCCATGATGCCATTAGGGCAGCATGGAATGCTCTTGCGGCACGCCGATACTCCGACATGCTTTATCGTTGGAGGAGTTCGGATGACTGTCCAGGGCATATGCCAGAGGGTATTTGGGCCAGCTGGCAGCAGGCGTGGCAGTCCGAGGCATGGATCAGGAGGTTCGCATCAGCCAGCATGAACCGCCGATCTGAGAAGGGCGGTCGTGGCACGGGCCTCTCCTGTCACAACGAGTTCCATTTCTATTCAGGAGCACAAGTGCCGTATGGTAAGAAAACATAAATAATTTAAATACTAATTTAGTCATTTACAAATACTTACATTTATATTCTTTCTTCTGCTTTTGTAGTCCGAGCAGGAGGGCAGAGATCCTGGTGAGTTTCGTCTATTCAGGGCGACATACACCACGAAGGACTTTTTCTGGGTTGATACACGATCACGGGAGGTTGGGGTAAGAAATTAGATTTATATTTTATTTGTTTAATTTCTAATATTTTATTTAGCTTTATATATTAATTCATTTATCATTGATTTTATAACTCAAAGGCACGAGTCAAGGAGCTTCAGTCTCAGGCTTCACAGGTCGACTCCACTGATGAGGGCCGCCCGTCGAACTCTCACTAGAGGAGAGTCGACGTATATTTTTGGAGGCTGTTGGTGCCCAGCCATGAGACCGTAGGGTCTATGGTTTGGGCACCAGAGCTTCCAGATATTTTTCCCATCAGAGCTCCAATTCGCGTGGTTCTGGCGATATTCCTTCCGAGCAGATAGACGACATCCGGAGATCTATCAAGGAGGAAGTTCGCTAGGAGGTTCGGAAGGAGCTTGCAGAGATGAGAGAACAGATGCGTCAGATGCAGGATTTAGTTCGTCTCCTGTCGCAGGGTTCAGTCCAGCCTCCGCAGCCTCCACTGCCGCCTGCAGATACATGATGTATTTTTTTTTCACTACTTGATGTATTTTTTTTTATTTTTTTATTTTGTATATAAAAATTTTAAATAATTAATAAAATAAATTTTTATCGATTTTTAAAAATTTTGTAAGGATTGTTTTGGTCAATTGTATTAGCAATTACATTGTATTAGCAAGTTTATTTTATATTATTTTATTTCTTTTAAATAAATAAATTAATTTACTTTAAAAATTAAAAATAAATTTACTTTATTTTTTAAAAAATAAATAAATTAATTAGCGATGCTATTTTCTATCACAATTAATTTTAAAAAATACAAATTATGTTATTTTAATTTTTTTTAAAATAAAATAATTAATTAGTGATGCAATTGCAAGATTTTCATCGCAAATATTTTTTTAAAAATTATTTTTAAAGTAGCGACGCATTTAGGGGCATCACAATTATTTTTAAAAATTAAAAATTATTTTATTTTATTTTATTAAAAATAAATAAATTAATTAGTGATGCTATTTTTCGCAATTAATTTAAAATATATTAAAAATTATTTTATTTAATTTTTTTTAAAAAATAAATAAATTAATTAGCGATGCAATTGCGACGATATTTTCTATCGTAAATATTTTTAAAAAAATTATTTTTAATGTAGCGATGCATTTAGTCTATGTCGCAATATATTGCGACGCATTTAGGGCATCGTAGAGAGTCGCTGTTAAGCGACGTAATTGCAACAAATTGAAGTTGCTATGAATATTAGCGACGCCTTACGACGTATCGTAGAGAGTCGCTGTTAATGACGTAATTGCAGCAAATTGAAGTTGCGATGAATATTTAGTGACGCCTTTTATTACGTCGCAAAATATTTGAGCGTTGCTATATTTAATTTTTCTTGTAATGAATTTGTGTAAATTTAAGGATGAAAAAGATGATCAAATTCTAAACTTGATTATATATATAGATATCTCTCTCTCTCTACACACGGCTAAAAATGCCATAAGTGGTAATATTGAGTATGGTTTTATATTGGAATGCTTCGTATATTTGGATGGCCGTTGGGTCTTGCCTCCACTTTTCTTATCATCACATGGCGAAGGGAAGGATTTGCATAGCTTGCAATTAATTGGTTTCTTGTTCTTTTCAATGTGTTTTTGATGTCAAAAACAGGTGCAGTTGGGAAAAGATAGTTTAGCTTGAAATAGTGATGGGGGAAGATGAGTGGTAGTTGCATCGTGTGCTAAGATGTTAACTTCATGTTGGCCTTTTGTTGAAGTATTCTCAAGGGAAATACCCTCATATGAGGCCATGGATGCCTGTCCAAGTAACGAAAAGCCTCTGCATTTACTTGCTGACAGCTACTTCAAACCTCTCCCACTTCCCAATATCAGAGAGAGAGAGAGAGAGAGAGAGAAGAAGAAGAAGGGCGGTTTGCTGCCTTAATTAACGGTATTTATTTCTAAAGAGCAACGCTTATGTCTATGCGATTTCTATCCCAAAACATGCACTAGATCACTAAAGCCTAGAGCCCTTCTAGAGGATCAACGTAAGGTTCAACAACAACAAAACTTAATAGCAAAGGAAAAAAAAAAAGAAAAGAAAGGAGGTCTCAGTAACGAGATGAAACCTGCACTTCATGGTATTTCATACGTGCTGAACTGTCCATTGCAAGTAGGTGACCCTACTTCCTCCAATGCCTACGTAACATAAGACTTACGACAACATGCATGCACCACCATAATAATATTAAATTAAAGGGAAGCGAAGGAAAACACTTCGTTGCTTCTTTTTCTTTCCACCAGTCATTTTCAAACCAAAGGAAGTACACCCCAGAACCTGTAGCGTAGTTATGATGAGGCACAGAAGTATACGTTTCATGCATGCTTTGAATTTTATTTGATGCATAATTTAAAAGCCCTTAGCTATGGTGCTTTAGAGCTTGTTTGGTATAACTTTGCCAGCTGTTGGCCAACAGCTATCTCATGTGGCTGTTGATAAAGATGATAAATATCTGACTCGACTCATAAAACCGATTCAAACCCACTGAGAAAAGAGGCTAGAGTTTTTTTTTTTCTTTTTCTCCAATGCAAGCCTAAATGACTCAAAAACTTTAGGATCGGATTGGGATGGGTCAAGGGTAATATAAAATAATTTAAAATAATATTTATTAGAAAATACATAAACTTTGATCACCTCTCATAATTAGATGTTGGGGCAAAGAATAAGATATATTATTTTAATTTCTTTATTTTAAATTTTAAATTTTTATCTAAATAGCATTATATAAAATTTAAATTATTATTTAGATTTTTTATATGATTAATATTGTAATATTTTATATTTTTTGATATGTAACATATTTGATGCTAATGTAACTCATAAATAATGAGGTCGATAGTATACTTTTCAAGTTAAATATCATTGAAGGATTGACATCAATTGCTTCAAATACTTTTGAGGAGAAAATGAAAGAATAGTATTAGTCATGATTGTGCTCTTTTTTTCTTTAATTTATGAGATTATAAATATTTCAAATATTTACTTATTTTGTTTTATAATTTTATTAATAATTTAATATAAATATTTATTTAATTTTAAAAGTTTTTTATAGATTATTGCTTAATTATATTATTTAATATTTTATAAGCTTATAACTATATTTTCATTGGTATATAATCATGATGTTATAATTTTGTATCGATTTACTTTAATATTTAATTAATCATTAATAAATTACTTAAAAAGAAAAAAAAAAGCATACATTGAATGCCGAAAAAATGCAAGGCAATCTGAAATGATTCATGAGTTGATTCTAACTTTATCATTTAAGATTAAGATTTAGCTTCAATGATTTGAATATAAAAACTTAAAATAATCTAATTCAATCTGATTATCATCTCTATTTGCTAAAATACAATCACTTAAAAAAGGAATCCTAATGGCCAATCCAAATAGGGCCTTAAAGTGACAAGGTTTGATGGAAGCCTTTGCAATGCCTCATTTCCATATAATTTTATATAAAGAATGACACCATCACGTGTGTTGCATCTACCAGACTAATACCTATAGAAATTGGTAGGTAAACGCCATGCGCCCAAGCCACCCACGACTCGGTTATCCACGAAACCAAAGTTGTTGGATTTCATATTAACCGTGTCTCAAGACGTCACTTTTGATGAAGAGTTGGAACATGGTTGTGTATGGTGTACTTTAAAGTTGCTCGCAATAATTTTCTTGTCATTCCTTCTTCTTGCGGCCATTGGTTGATGTCCCTTTAATCCCAGCAAAACCTTGGATCACTTTAGGACGAGAGAGGGCCCACATATGTCTCATTTCCACCTCAATTCACACATGCATGGGACCATCCTGCCTTGCTCCAATTTGGAAAATTTCCAAAGGAATCCGTTTGGTGCATCCCTCCTGAGGTTGTCCAACATCTCAAAGTTTTATTGTTAATAGAAAATTTTTTCCAGGCAGTACAACTCTGTAGGATATTTTACTCATGTTTTTAAGGTTATAGGAGCCTCTGTTGAAATGCACAACCCTTGCTTTGACCATCCTATCGTTTCGTGATTCTGAGTTATATAAGAAAGCTTACTCATTCATTAATATATATATATTTATATATAAATCCACAGGTATGCTAATAAAATGGTTATAAACTAGATTAGGTGTCACAGTTTCATTTAATTAATACTGGCCGTTGCCATGGTATATCATATTGCATAGATGATGACCATATCAGTTGCAGTAGATAACCGATGTCGTTGGATTTCAAAGATTTCTCGCAGTACCCGCATGCTGACCGGTGAAACTACTTTGACTAAAAAAAAAAAATCTAACAAGATTATTAATTAGTTGGTGGCCATCACATTCACGCAAAGAACCATCAGTATATTGCATTGCGATGGGCTACATCGACATCAAATTAAGGATTGATGAGCTGGGCTGTGTTTTTTATTAGATAGTGAAGTTGCGTTAATACCATTACTTGTTTGCAGGTGCATATGTGTATATATGTGAAAGAGATGTGAAGGAGAACGGTCCAATTTGGTGCAGCTAAAATCCTCCATCAACAGCAAAAGTATATATGACTTCCTAAAGGTTGCCTATCAATAACATGGGCCATATGCTATCTACATGAAGGTGAAGAAAAGGAGATGGGCTACCCTTTTCTCCGTTGATGCCATACTTACACGCCATAAGTTTCATCAAGTTTACAAAAGCTAATTAGAAAGAGATGACATAAAAAAAACCCTTTATTCGTGCATAAAGATATGCATATATAGCCATCTAATCTGAAATGCACCAGGGAGAGTCAAGGGCATATGAGTCCTTCTTGTTTTCTATTTGGAAACTTAACCGAGTATATAATTTTGTACTCTACAATATGAAAAGTTAATAAATCAAACCCAGCGCAACACTAATTTTATGGCATAACCATGAGTCCAAATGACATGCACATCAGCTCCCTCCTCATATATAGTCACCATTCATGGGTGTTCTCTAGAGAACACAAATGGCATCAATCGGAATGTATTTTAATCAGCAGTCCTATTTTCTCAAAAGATAAAATCATGTAGAAATTCAAAGTCTGTTCATCAGAATCTTTCTCAAATGAGATCATGTGCAGTGCGAAACACGTGGACGCTTTGAAAACTTCCCTCTATGTATAGATTTCATGCACCAAACTTGTGGTTTTAATATTCTAAACTACCTACCTATATATCCTTCATCTCTACATAGCAATTCTAATGTAGGCGATCCAGCTGTCTACTAAACCGTTTACCACTTTGAGGAAAGGTAGTTCAGTAGGTTTAGAAAATAGAGAGAGAATTATACAAACTGCACGCATGTCCGGCTTGTGATATATTTTGATGGTCTAATTTTCTATAACCTTTGCTAATTACTAGATGTACCAAATACCTGGTCAAAACACTACAAGCTATCCAGCTTTCAAACAGCGTTTCTGCACTCATGCAATCTAAACTCTAAAGTTCAAGAAATTATGCAGGATTTTTGGGTGGGGAGAGAGAGAGAGAGACTTTGTAAGGAATATTGTTAAGGAAGTCGAGGAATATTAAGTTACAAGGATAGGTGCAATTGATGGGAAGGTGAGGGGCCAATGCCAAAACACGCCAAGTTGTGAGGCTGCTATGCAGATAGATATAATACTACCCCTCGCTGTCGTGTTAAACTAACAAAAAGGACTTGCCATCCAAACCCAAAAGCAAACCAACTCTCTCTCGTTCCTTCTACTTAATACTTATCCTCCCCATTCCTTGTCCACCCCCTTATTATCCGGCCTCTTCCCATCCTACTGCCTCCGATCATCTTTGATCGAGGAGATCGATGGGATCGTCATCAGCAGCCACTGGATCCGATGACACGAAGGGTTGCCCTCGAGGGCACTGGAGACCTGGCGAAGACGAGAAGTTGAGGCAGCTTGTCGAGAAGTATGGTCCTCAGAACTGGAACTCGATTGCTGAGAAGCTGCAAGGAAGGTCAGGTGCGTGACAAGAGTTAAGATCAACTCCTCCCTCCTAATAAAAAGCCTTATATCATCATACATATATAACTTCACAAGAGAAGATGGGATGCTACAACATCTCTAGTTTCTCTCTTATCAAAATAAAAATCTCTATTATCTTATATGCTGGTCTCCATATTCAAGCTTTTGAAGCCAAGTTTTTGGTCTCTCTCTCGTTTTCGTTTTTTTTTTTTTTTTTTCCCTTCTTTTGTAAAATCCCTTTATCTTGTTTTCTAAGATATGAGTTCTTATGCCTCACTCTTTGCAGGAAAGAGCTGCAGGTTGAGGTGGTTTAACCAGCTAGACCCAAGAATTAACAAGAGACCATTCGCAGAGGAAGAGGAAGAGAGGCTGCTCGCAGCTCATCGCGTTCATGGAAACAAGTGGGCATTGATAGCTCGGCTTTTCCCTGGTAGGACCGATAATGCTGTGAAGAACCACTGGCATGTGGTCATGGCTCGAAGGCACAGAGAGCGATCGAGGCTCTTTGGCAAGAGAAGTAGCTCTGATAGCAGTGCGAATGGCCTCTTTACTTCATGCTCAGCTCCTCAAGAGAAAAGTAACTTAAAAAACTTACAATTTGATTCTGGTAGACTCTTTGAGTTTGGGAACTCCACCAGTGATAGGATCCCTGTGTCACCCTCAGGTTCATCTCTTTCCTGGGCCTTCTCTGGAACAACCATACCATCATCACGTCAAATTTTTGGTGCTGAGAGAAGGGACTACTGTAGTCCTAAATATAATTATAATGTTCTTGAGAGCTTCCGTTTCCACGACCAGTTCCTTTGTCCTCCTTATCATACTTACAGGAGTACTTCCAATGCATTTTGTGACACTAACCACAAGCTGGTGGTTCCTCCTCCTATCAGATTCTCTACCACAGGCGATGGTTGTGCAAGTGAGGTAACGAGTGCAAGTGAACTAACTAGACTTGGCGATTCTTCAGCCAGAGCAATGAACAATAGAGCTGATCGCCAGAAAGATGATGGTGACGATGCCTTGAAACGCAAGGACGTTACCTTTATCGACTTCCTGGGTGTTGGGATCACCTCCTAGTTAAGTTAAAAATTATCGCAAATCTGCGTACTTGGAGTTAGGTTAGACATCTAAATTAAGAGAGAGAACCACGTTGGCAATGGTTTTTGTTTGCAGTGTTGGTATCATGAAAAATTCATGGCTCTATCATGGAGATATTTATTCTGAACTGTCAAAAACTTCTATTTAATATAATTTATCAATGCTTTTGATCTTGTTTATTTGATCATTTCCTTTTGTTATATATATATATGTGTGTGTGTGTGTGGTGTGTGTGTGTGTGTGTGTGTTTTGTGGTGTCTTCTGAAGTGTTTGGCTGAAGGAGTCAAGTCTCGTTATGATTCCTTGTAGTGGCCGGAGATCCTTCCATCTTTCAACGTGGACCTAGTTCACAAATTTGAGCTCCGTGGCGTCGTTGAAATATGAATGCATCATTTGAGTCTTAATTTTTTCAACACTACAAGGTTGATCATCCTCTTATTTTAGTTTCCATCAATTGATAAATGGATAATTTTGAAAACATATGCAAAGGGACATAATATCATTCCCTTTTTTTTTCGTTTCTCTTGCCTGAAAATATCCTTTAATTTGTTTATTTTCATCATTTTTAATCTATTCCATATAGAAGAGGACATAAAGTTCTTGGTAAAATGATGTCATCACAAGAGTGGTATTCTTCCTTTAGATGGCATTACTGTAGCTGATGGAAAAAAGCATAAGTTGTTCGAGGTTTCTTGCAGCCTCCTTTCTTGAATCTGGTTTGTTCAAACCCACTATGTATAAGAATAGGTCAAGATATGGTTCATTACAAGCAAACGTGTTGAGTGTGAAATTAAAGTATACTATCTTCTATTTTGTCCTTTTACGTTAATTAAGTTGGTAAATTATCTTTTTCATTACAAAACCATCCAGAATATAGTGGTTTCATAATAATAATAATAATAATAATAATAATAATAATAATGAAGTTGTTGATGATGATGATGATAAAATAGAGCATTGCAGTGCAACCCAAGAAACAGAAATATACAGACCCATAAATAAACCATAAAATTCTAATAAATGGTCCCAAGCACACCAAATAGAGCATCAGGAACGCCAACAGAAAAATGCCTGGATCTTGATCTGAATCCATCATTGAAAGGGGAGGACCCTCGGCGCGCAGAAGGAAACACGGGCCTTCATCAGTAGATTTTCAGCTGAAAATAAAACATGACCCACAGAATTATATCTGGTTGTGAATGTTTTGCACTTCGTTCAAAAAGAAAGGTTCATTCTTCTTTTTTTTTTTTTTCCCTACCCGAATCATGAGGAAATTTTTCTCTGATGCTTTGTCCACATAAAAGAAAAAGGAAGGTCTTCTTCTCATGCCAAAGAAAATTTTCACTCTTCACAAAGTGCCAATGATGCCTTGTAAAACTAAAATGAAGGAACAAATGGCTTGCAGTTTCTTGTGCAAAAGGCTTATGTAATGATGTGGCCATGTCCGAATAGCTAGAATTAGGCGATTCTTGGTTACAGTAATGGCTTTGTTCTTCAAAAATGCCATGTCACTAAATTAATTTTAAAAGGCTATACAACAGTAAAAGCTTCATGTTGAAGAATTCTCACATAAGATAGCGCGTCGATTCCTTTTTATTGTTGAGTTAACCAAATACGTCCGGTACGCAATGATTATTATTGTACTTATATACTCCATCAAATCAATAACATTTTTCAGACTGGTACCATCAAAAAAAAAAAAAAGTAACATCAAAAAAGAAATCCTTGTTATACTACTAATCAATAACTTTGTCTACTAAAAAGTAGCATCAACAAGAATTCTTGTGCAGGAAAAGGAAAAAACTGTTGGAACTTATATTACCATATAACTGGAGAAGGCAATAACGTTTTGATTCTTTGTAGCCAACTCCTCACCTTATTCTAGTCTCCTTAATTAAAATTTCATTCAGATTCAATATTTTAATTGATGAAATTTTTATGATGGTTGTTGGGAAAAGGCTTAGATGAGTTGAGTTGAGTTGAGTTGAGTTGTATGAAATTTTTATGATGCATAACTTTGTCACACAATGAAGGCATATATGTACGTATGCGTGTATATAAAAAGTTAGGTTTCACCTAGAAATGACTTAGGTTGATTGTAGCTGTAACTTAGAGCATTTGCTAAGAAGGTATGCTTCTTACCCTCTAAGTAATGAAATGAGTAACCACACCAATTTTGCTAGATGTTATGTTCGACCTTGAGCAAATTTATATTCTAAAACTCCTCGGTGAGGAACTAAGAAGTGGTTGATAAGGTCAAAATCTCCACATCCTTATCAATGACACATGTCAGGCCAAAAGAAATCATTAATCGCTATTTGGTAATGATTTATCCATGATAAATTGTGTACTGTTGCAAACCAAGAATATGTCGCCTTCCCAAACATCAGAGCGATGTTTGTTAGTTCTTGATTTTTAAGAACTAAAAAACTCATCATTAATAACCTCTGGTTTACATAAAGACAATAGGCAAAAGAAACTCAAATATTTTATGGAAGTACTTTTGCTTCTTGCTTGTGTCTTCATTTGAAAATAAAAAAGATTTGTGTTGTAGAGAAAGTGCAAGTGGTTCCATCTGTTATTTGGTTGAAGGTCCTCTAAGATCACTTGCATTCGGTATCATTTGTAGGATCCAATTGGTTACAGACCTACATTCATTTCCACAAATAGCGCAAATTAATTTATTATTGATTGGTGTCGATGGATTGTTAGTCTCAGCTCAAATTTATTGGAACCATGATTCCGTCCCCCAATATGAACAAATACATAATAAATATACAAAATCCATTTAAATTTACCAAATGAAGCTACTGAATTTTGGTTTTGCAGTTAACATTTATGAGAAGCGACAATTTTATAGTCCAAACAGTTGATATAATTATGAACTTGTTGGTTGGCTTAATTGTTTGCATCCATAACTGTGGTGGATATATTTCTGCATAAATTTTTCAATTTTTCAGTTCTCTTCTTTCTTGATCTCTTATTTTTGGAACAACAATTGCCACTCTCTATCTCCTAGCCATTGTCTCTTTTAAGTCAGTTTCATTGTTTTCTTGACTGTGTTGTTTCATCTCTTGTAGAGTGCATCTGAGATATTTTCTTTGTTAAAATACTCTAGATACGGGAGGTGGCAATGCTCTCAATGTTCAAAGGACTATTAAACATTTAATTGCAGCTAGTGCTGCTGGTCGCTTTCTTGGGTACGGACAATCATTATACTGAAAATTATAGGCTTAATATTTCTGCAACCTCTCAGTTTTGCTTCTCAAATTTTCCTATTTGTTTCAGGATTAAACATAGCCAAAGAAATGTGGTGAGGGAACAATCCCCCCCGTCCTCTTTTACTTTGTTTTATGCTATTGTTTAATGTTAGGAAACATGAAATAAAATTCTCTCGCTATATTTCATTATGCATAATAATAAATATATATACATACACATATAAAAACTAAAAATTGAAAAAAATAAAAGCAAAATATTCTATTCCTAACTGGATCTCCGTATCAAGGGATTTTACTAGATCCCCATATCAAAGGATTTTCCATATCAAGGGATTTCACTGGATCCCCGTGTCAAGAAATTTACATAACTAATTTTCCTTCCTAATGATTACAAAATCAGTTTTAGGCTTTCCAACACTCCCCCTCAAGCTGGTGAATAGATATTATCTATTTTTAGCTTGGATATAATCATTGAAAAGTCATGACCATTAAGTCTCTTTGTAAACACATCAGTAAGTTGCTCCTTTGTAGGCATATAGGAAGTACAAATTAACTTATTGTCTAACTTCTTTACAAAGTGTCTATCGATCTCGATATGCTTTGTCATGTCATGCTGTACTAGATTATGAGTAATATTGATGGCCGACTTATTGTCGGAGTATAGTCTCATAGGCTCCTCCCACTTTATCTTGAGATTTTTAAGGATAAACTTCAACCATAGTAGCTCACACACACCTTAAGCCATAGCCCTAAAATCCAGTTATGCATTTGATCGAGCTATCATATTTTATTTCTTACTCCTTCACGTAACTAGATTACCACCTAAGAATGTGCAATAATCTATTGTGAAACATTTATCAACCGGAGATCCTGCATAGTCTGCATCAGTGTAAGCTTCAAGAATCGGTCCTTCATCTTTCTTGAATAAAAATTATTTTCTTGGATTAGCTTTCAGGTAGTGGAGTATCCGATTTGCAGCTTATAGGTGAACTTCTTTAGGGTTGTGCATGAATTGACTTACTACACATGCAGCATAGGCAATGTCTGGCCGCGTGTATGCCAAATATATTAGCTTCCCAATCAATTTCTAGAAACCTTTTTTGTCTACTACTTTATCATCACTGGCCTTTTCAAGTTTGTGATAGGATCAATCAGAGTTGAAGCAGGTTTACACACTAATTTACCAGTTTCTTCAATAGGTCAACCATAAACTTCTATTGGGAAATGAAGATATCTTGCCATGTTTGAGTTACTTGTATCCCAAGGAAGTATTTTAACCTTCCCAAGTCTTTGATCTCAAATTTCTTAGTCAAGCAATTTTTCAATACCTTTTATTTCTCATCATTCTTAGTAACAATTATGTTATCAACATACACCAGAAGAGCAGTAACTCCCCTTAAAGCCATGTGTTTGTCGAATAATGTATGATCATCTTGACTCTGTTTATACGCGATATTGAGCATTACCTTTGTAAACCTACCAAACCAAGCTCTCAAAGGCCTCTTGAGTCCATTATAATGCCTTTTTCAATTTGCAAACCTTATTCCCTTTGATCTCTCCTCCAAAGCCGGATGAAACCTCTTTGTATATCTCTTCCTCTAAGTCACCATAAAGGAAGGCATTCTTCACATCAAACTATTGTACATCCCAATTAAAATTTATAGCCAATGATAATAGAACCCTCATTATATTCATCTTAGCCATCGGTGCAAATGTCTCTTGATAGTCCACTCCATAGGTTTGTGTGTAGCCCTTAGCAACCAACCTTACCTTATATCTCTTTAAAGACCCGTCTGATCTGTACTTCATGGTAAATACCCATTTGCATCCCATTGCTCTTTTATTTTGTGGCAGTTCTACAATTTTTCATGTTCTATTCTTCTCAATTGCCCGCATCTCTACTCTCATAGCTTCTTTCCACTTCTCATCAGATAAAGTCTCAGATAAGGTATTAGGAATTGAATGGTATTTAAGTTGGCTAAGAAACTTCTATGAGATGAACAAAATTTGCAAAAAGATACTGATTTGATCAATGGATACCTTGAATGTTTAGTGCACTTTCTTGTCCCTTTTCATAAGGTAATAGGTAAATCATGATCAAATGTAATAGGAGAGAAAATTGGGTTTGTGCATACCTCATTTTTAAGAGTAGGAGTTGAGTTCTAGAATTGCACAAGATCAAATTCCGGATCTCTCTTTCTTGAGTACATATATACATACCTTCTAATGTTAAGCTTATCAATGGTAGGGACTATTTCGACTATTTCAAGGCTTGATTCTTGTGGGGACAATTCGGGCTGCAGGGATGGCTCCTTTAAAGGTGATCTAAACTGAAATGAGTAAGGTTGTGAGATGATAGGTTAAGGAACAGTAGATCTTCTGCCTTATCTTTTTAATAGAACCAGACCCCCCTAAAGATAAGGCTAAGAGAAAAAAGATTTACTTTCCTCAAAAGTAACATCAACAAAGATATAAAATTTTTGCATAGGTGGATGATAGCACTTGTAGCCTTTTTGTGTTGGAGAATACTTGATAAACTCATACTTGATTGCTCATGGATCTAATTTACCTCTGTTGTGACTAGACACATAAACAGAAGATGAACAACCAAAGACTTGAGGAGTAAGATTATTTCTGATTCGAATATTAATAGGATAAAACTGATAGAGGAGTTGCACAGGGTTTTGATTTCTCAAAACTTTGGAGGCTAGTTGATTTATAATGTGGGCTACAGTAAGGATAGCTTTCCCAGTATGATTTTGGAACTCAGTTTTGAAAGAGCAAAGCATGGGTTGTGGCAAGTAAGTGACTATTTTTGCTCTCAGTAATCCCATTCTGTTGAGGAGTATCTATGACTCATGAACTATCCCTTCTTGTAGAAAATATGATGAAAGAAATTGATTAAAATAATCCATGGCGTTATCAGATCGAAACCATTTTACTTTGACACCAAATTGGTTATGTATCATGGCAATGAATTTTGGAAGGATAGTGGTCATATCGGATTTATGTTTGAGAAGAAAAATACATGAGACTCTAGTGCAATCATTGATGAAAGAAACAAACCACCGAGCTCCTGTAACATTGAAAATTCTAGAGGGGCCTCATATATCAGTGTGAATTAAATAAAATGGAGAAGAACTTCTATTATTGCTCATTGGAAAAGAAACCCTTTTATGTTTAGCAAACTCACATACCTCACAATGAAATCCTCAACATTAACATCCTTAAATAAAGAAGAAAACATTGTCTTTAAAATAGTAAATGAAGGATGACCAAAACAAAAATTTTAACGTCAAATAACATCATTATTTAAAATAAAAAATATGACTCTAAGAAAATATGCATGACGGTAGGTGAGTATGTGGCTGATGTATCAAGATAGTAGAGGCCACCCTTTTTCTTAGCAAGTTCTATCCTCTTTTTCGAAACCTGATCCTGAAGTACATAATGAGAGAGATAAAATAAGGCATTACAGTTCATATCATGGGTTAGTTTATGAATAGGCAGGAGACTACTGGATAATTTAGGAGCATGAAGTACATCTTTTAACAACAAGAATGGACTCAACTGAATGTGACCAACATTAGGCACCATGGTAACAGAACCATCGGCAACAATAATTAATCTATTGGTAGAATAAGGTGAATATGTTGAAAAATGGACTGAGAAAGGTGTCATGTGATCTATGGCTCCTGAGTCAATAATCCAAGTGTCCTTGTATAAAACGGTTTGAGGTCTGTAATCTATGAGAAAAGGATCTACCAAAGAATGCTAATGAACAGGAGCCACTGGGTTGCTCCAGTGACCCCAATAAATTTTGAAGCTTCTCAATCTTGGCTTGATTAAAGTGGCCGAGAGTAGTCTCTCTAGGAGACTGTGAGACCAAGACTTGATGAGCTTGCTGCTGAATTTTTTGATCACTCCGCTGATCCCATTCTCAGCTTGAAGTAGAGGGTTTACTTGTTTCAGCAATCTCAAACATCGCAGTTTATGAAAAAATACTAGCTATGAAGGTTGGTGCAATAGGAAGAAAAAGGAATGTTGGCAATGAAGGCCAGCAATAAGTCGACAATGAAGATTAAGAAAGAGAAGACAAAAACTTAGCAATGAAGGCCAAAAAAAATCCTAGAGGCATGAAACCCTAGGGCTCTGATAGTATATTAGGAAACATGGAATAAAATTCTCTCCCTATATTTCATTATGAACAATAATAAGTATATATACATTGTACATTGACTATATATAGAAACTAGAAAAACTAGAAAGAATAAAACTAAAATATTCTATTTCCAACTGAATCCTCATATCAAGGGATTTTACTGAATCCTTGTATCAAGGGATTCTTGTGTAAAATCAGAGATTGGATTCATATCTAATTTTCCTTTCTAATAATTAGGGTCAAATTGGAATCAGAGCAACTATCTCTCCGGTTTCGGAGAGAAAACTTTTATGTGGGGCCCAAATACTTCCGTCCAAACATTTTACTTCTCCTAACATCCAAACAGAAGGTTAATATGTCTTTATTCATATATATTTTGACGTAGTTCTTTACAATGATTCTAACAAGTGTTATGATTTGTCTGGTATGTGGGTGACAAGGACACATGCGTGGCAAACAGGCCAGTAATTTAGGCTGAATGATATTACATTCTTTTCTTCCTTCAATTTCTTTTAGATATTAGAAACAAGATCCTATATATCAGACACTGGTTTTCAGTACTAAAGCGTAGACACCGAAGTTTATCTATGCATGCATGCCAAAGTTTTACTTGGTAGAAAGTACATGTTTCCATTTCCTCTGCATGGGCAAAATTTTGTGCGTGCTAGTGTATTAAGAGAATATTATGTTTGTAAAATGTTTCCCGCTTTCCCAATTGACCCTTAAATAGTCAATTTCTAATTGCACTGATATCAGCAGAGCAACATGCAGCAAAAATAGCAGCTGCAAGAGATGCTATCTGTAACCCCGGGATCTTAATTCCTTAGTTCATGAGGCTTAACGTAGGATCCCTGAAACGGTAACGCCTAGGACTCCCGTGGTTAGGCGTAGCGGTTGGGTTTCCTATTTCCGTGTAACGAATAGGCCCTGGACCGAGGCATCGCGTGGGGTTTATATTGAGTTGGAGGATGACTTCCTCCTTTAATCCGGCGCTCATCTCTTTCAGGTAGTCATCTGTTTCCTTCCATGTTCGAGAGAGAGAGAAAGAGAATGATAGAGAGAAAATTGGAGAGAGATATTCGAGCCCATAGTTGGGCCCGTGGATTAGTCTGGGTAAAGTTTTAAGGGTCACTTTATTATTTAGATTTTAGAGAATTAATTATATAAAATGATATACTACAAGAAAAAAAATATTGCGACGCCCAAATGCGTCGCTAATGTGTCGCTAAACATGCTATTGCGACGCAATAGCGACGCAATGACTGCGTCGCTCAGATGTCCGTCGCAATATCCATTTGTCCCAATTGCGTCACAATATTGCGACTCTCTGTGACGCAACAGTGCGTCGCAATATTGCGACGCATCCAAATGCGTCGCTAAATTTAAAACTAATTTTTAATATTTAAAATTATTATTAAATATTGCGACACATTCAATTGCGTCGTAATATTGCGATGCATTCAATTGCGTTGCAATATTGCGACGCATTTAGTTGCGTCGCAATATTTAATAATAATACTTTTGATATAATAGCGAAGCAATATTAGTCGCTAATGCATCGCTAAATTTTTTTTTTAAAATATTGCGATGCTAGGTCACTGCGTCGCAATATTTATTAATAATATTTTAGATATATAGCGACGCAATTTTAATCGCTAATGCGTCGCTAATTAAATTTTTTTAAAAATATTTGATGCTAGATCATTGCGTCGCAATATTTAATAGTAATATTATGAAAATATTAGCGATGCAATTTGAGTCGCTAATGCATCGCTAATTAATTTTTTTTAAAATATTGCGACGCCAGCTCATTGCGTCGCAATATTTAATAATAATATTTTAAAAATATTAGCGATGCAATTGCAGTCGCTAATGTGTCGCTAAATAAATATTTTTTTAAAAAAATAAAAATTTAAAAATTAAAACGGTTAATACAATTTCGTTACATTTAAATATTGATCGAAACATTCTTCACTCATATTGATCCAAACAATAATCATTCAATTTACAAAAATAAATAATATATTAAAATTTTGAAGTTTTCATGTACAACATATAAAAAGAAAAAAAATACATCAAGAATCTGAGCGATCACGTGGAGGCTGTGGAGGCTGGAGACTCTGCGACAAGCGGCTAACCATATCCCGCAAATGATGCATCTCATCTCGCATGTCTGCAATCTCCTGATCCCGGCCTCACATACGATCCTCAAAATCTGCTCGACCTCCTGCCGAACCTCCTCTGCAATAGATCTCCGAAGGTCGTCTAAACGCTCGGGAGGAATATCACCAGAAACTCGCGAGCTGGAGGCCTGATGGGGAAAATATGTAGAAGCTCTAGTGCCCAGACCATAGACCCTGCGGTCTCGCGGCTGGGCACCAACAGCCTCCAAAAACACACGCCGACTCTCCTCTGCTGAGAGTTCGACGGGCGTCTCCCCATCAGTAGAGTCGACCTGCGATGCCTGGGAGCGAAGCTCCTCGACTCGTGTCTTTAAATTATAAAATCAACAATAAATGAGTTAATAAATTTCTCAAAATAAAATTTTAGAAATTAAACAGATACTACATAAATCTAATTTCTTACCGCAACCTCCCGTGATCGCGTGTCGACCCAGGAACCGTCCCTCCTGGTGTGTGTCGCCCTGAATAGACGAAACTCACCAGGATCTCCGCCCTCCTGCTCAGACTATAACAATAAAAAAATTGATATTAATACAAATATTTGTAAATAACTAAATTAGTAATTAAATTATTTATGTTTTCTTACCATACGCGTCTGTGCTCCTGAATCGAAATGGAGCCCGAAGTATGGCGGGAGAGACCCGTGCCAGGACCGCCCTTCTCGGATCGGCGGTTCGTGCTGGCTGATGCGGACCTCCTGCGCCAGCCATCGGACTGCCAGGCCTGCTGCCACTCGTGCCAAATACCCTCTGGCACATGCGCAGGACGCTGACCCGATGACCTCCAACGATGAAGCATGTCGGAGTATCGGCGTCCCGTAAGAGCCTCCCATGCTGCCCTAATGGCATCATGGCTGGCAGGGTCCCACGTAAACTTTTTCTGCATTAAAATAAATAGTTAGTTTCAGAATTTATTAAGATTAAGAAATTTTATATCAGTGATAAATTGTATTTAATAAGTTTACCTGAAACTCAGAAAAATAAAACTCCCTCGTGGCTGGAGATACGTGGCGCCAATCGTAGCCACTGGGATCTGCACGCCTCTGAAATACGGCGCTGATGTGGCTGGATACATGATGCTGCTCAATAAATCTGTTAAAAAAATGCATGTTTATAAGTAATTGACTTAAAAACATAAACATATATTTTTAATTAGTATACTTACAGCCCATGAGCATCAAGTCGAAGTACGGTGCGGCCGATGGTGGAAGAACTCTCGGAGGTATGTGCCGATCGGCTGGATGGTAATACTGCTGGAGAGATCGAAGGCTGTGCGATGTGTGGAGATCCGAACTCTCCATCTCCAAAGCTCATGTGATCTGATGCAGCAGGGCTACGTCCCTGCTCACTCCGTATGTCGTCGGTAGATCTACCTCTGCCCGTCATACTGAAAATACTAAAGATTCATGCAATTAAATTACGATTAATGATTGACTATGTAAAAATTTAACACTTATAAAATAAAGTTGAATTTTAAAAAACCTCTATGTTTAATCGGTGTCATTTGTTTCGTGAAATGTTGGTTCAACATCCGATGCCGTATCGGACTGCGATTCAGTTTCATTATCATCGGAAGGAAACCGAACATTTGCATCCGCAATTTCTTGGACATCACCATTTGGATCTCTAAGTGATGTTTCAGGAGCCCTTGTGTCGTCCTCAATTGCATGCATTTCCATCTCATCCTCTTGAAATGCAGGGCACTCGGCTGATTGACTTGATGAACTCTCCTCTAATACGATTGTTGAACGTGGGACGATTTTAGAAACAGCCCACCAATCTCGCTTGTCGTTGCGCAAACTTGGATATCCGCAGTAAAACACTTGCTGAGCTTGGGATGCAAGGATGAATGGGTCATATTTCTGCAATCTTCGTCGATGGTTCACTTCAACCAAATTGTAGTCGTTATGAACCCTTTTGCCCACAGGAACTGTCGGATCGAACCAATCGCAACGAAACAATACGGTTCGTTTCATAGGCCAACCGGGATATTCAACTTCAACCACCTCTACTAACTTTCCATAATAATCCTGCATATTTGCTCCAACACTTTCTCCTTTAACACACACGCCCCAGTTCTGCGTGCCTCTTGAAGCTGCTAATCGTTCAATCTGAAATTTGTACCCATTAACAAAATAGCCAGTAGAGGTTGTTACGGTCTTCAATGGCCATTGCGATAGACATTTAATGAAAATATTGTCGGTTGTGGACCATGGACCGTTTACCTATAAATTAATAAGCTATTCACAACCAATTCAAAAAATAAAAGCCATTATTGAAATTGATTGAGTGATACTACTCACAAATTCATAAAACCAGTAAGCGAACTCCGTTTCTAACTTCTGCCCAATTGCAACTTGACTGATGTCGGGATTCATCTGTCGTTGTCTATCACAATACATCCTTATGGGATGATAAGGATTAAAACTGATGTTAGCAATTAAATATTGTGGTATATTGTAATTTAAATTAGAAGTTCCAATTAAGCATTGAAGTATACACTTACTCAATATATGGATCGACTTCTCTACAGTTCATTAGGATGTAATAATGTGCTGCATTATACTCCATATCGCTAAGATTTCTTGACTTCTGCCCCCAAATGAACGGCCGATACCTTTAAAAATTGATATTCTACCGTCATTAGGTTCTCCTTCGTCCACACATACGTCATCGTTACGACCAAGATTTTGGCTCCTCGTGTGGACGTGACCCTCAAAGTAATGCGAGGCAAAAGCTGAAACTTCTTCGACCAAGTGTGCATTGCATATAGAACCTTCAACCCTTGCCTTATTACG
Source organism: Calamus simplicifolius (assembly GCA_900491605.1). NCBI lineage: Eukaryota > Viridiplantae > Streptophyta > Magnoliopsida > Arecales > Arecaceae > Calamus > Calamus simplicifolius. Next base: position 576,569 of record UESW01004229.1, on the reverse strand, counting down.
CACATTATTTTTTAACTTCTTAAGGTACCTATATGTAAAGTTGAGACAAAAAATTAACCAATTTTCTTGCAATGAAATAATATTTGAAATGTCAACATGTCTTAATGATGTATATATTTACCTCTCGAAAGGATACATCCAGCGATACTGCACGGGACCAGCTATGCTCGCTTCGTATGGCAAGTGAACCGGTAAATGCTCCATTGAGTCAAAAAAACTGGGAGGAAATATTCGCTCCAGCTTGCATAAAATAATTGGAATTTCCTCCTCAAGCCTTGCCATGGATGCAGAAGTAATGACTGTGGCAGATAACTCCTTGAAGAACAAGCTGAGCTCCGTCAATGCCTTCCAGACATGTTGCGGAAGCAACTCACGAAAAGCTATAGGCAATAACCGTTGCATGAAAACATGGCAGTCGTGACTCTTCATGCCGAACAACTTGAGCTTATGCATGTCCACACACCTACCGATATTTGAGGCATAACCATCTGGAAATTTTAACCCTCTAAGCCAGTTACATAAAACTTCTCGTGAATTTCTGTCAAGAGTGTAACAGGCTTTAGGATAGGTCCCGTCGGCACTCCTCCTCAAATCACCTCTTCTGCAATACTGATTAAGTTCTTCTCTTGACTTTGCAGTATCTTTTGTTTTTCCCGGGATGTTTAGCACCGTGTTAAATATGTTATCAAAGAAATTTTTCTCGATATGCATAACATCCAAGTTGTGCCGGATGAGATTTGTGCTCCAATAAGGCAAATCCCAAAATATACTTCGCTTCTTCCAGTTATGTTCTTTACATATACGGCCATTTATTCTATCTGCATCTGGTTCCCAAGCATACCTCAACCCCAAATGCTCTATAGTATCAAATATATCCGTGCCGGACCTAACCGGTTCGGCGAATTTTGTGACTGCTTTGTTCTTCCGGAAGGCGATCAAGTTACGCCTGTAAGGATGATTTGGGGGCAAGAACTTCCTATGATTATCAAACCATGACTGCTTACCACTCTTCTGCAATGTAAATGCATCCGAATCATACATGCAATGAGGGCATGCCAGACGTCCAGCAGTGCTCCAACCAGACAACATTGCATATGCCGGGAAGTCACTTATTGTCCACATCAAAGCAGCTCTCATGATGAAATTCTGTTTCATAGAAATGTCGTAGGCTACGACTCCTGTTTCCCACAACATTTTCAATTCGGCCACCAACGGTTGCAGAAGACATCAATCTTTTCCTTTGGATTTGATGGTCCTGGAACCAAAACTGTTAAAAACATTGCAGTATCTTTCATGCACTTCCATGGAGGAAGGTTATATACAGTCAGTATCACAGGCCAACATGAATACTGTTGCCCCGCTTGACCAAATGGTTGGAAGCCATCGGTACAAAGACCTAATCTCACATTCCTTATATCTTCAGCGAAATCAGGATGATTTTCATTGAAATGCTTCCAAGCTTTTGAATCTGATGGATGCCGCATTTCATCCTCTTTAGATTCATGTTCGGCATGCCATCTCATATCAGCAGCTGTAGCCTCAGATCTGTATAATCTCTGCAGGCGTGGAGTAAGAGGAAAGTAATGCATCCTCTTGTAAGGCACACTTTTCCTCCTACTTGTACTAGCTCCCCCTTCGCTGTTTTTGTACCTCGATTGCCCACAAATCTTACACCATCTCAGCTCTGAGTCTTCACCCCAATATATCATACAATTGTTCAAGCAACAATCGATCTTATTAACTGGGAGCCCAAGCCCACGCAACAACTTCTTCGTTGAGTAAAAACTGTCTGCTACAACATTATCATTTGGCAAAATTTCTTGATTAACCCAGCTACAGAATTGAACGCCTTTTCTGATAATCGATGTTCTGCCTTAATATTCAACAACCGAGCAGCCGTAGACAACTGGGAATGACCCTCACAACCAGGATACAATTCTTGATTTGCAGCACGCAACATATCATAAAATTGCTGTGCATCTGGATTTGGTTCTTCCATAAATGTATTCTGATTGAATTCATTACCCGATGCATTCATCACCATTTCTTCATATGTGTTTAAATTCACAAATGGTTCATCTACGGGAATTGACACTTGTTGGCTTGTAACAGCTGCTGGAATTTCCTCTGGTTCACCATGACAGTACCAAACATCGTAATCAGGAACAAACCCCTTTTTACACAAATGCACCTTAACAGTTTCAACATCTCTGTAGGCTTTATTCTGACACCTGTGAAGTTGCATGGGCACCTAATCCTAGGCCCATCCATCCATTCAGGTTGGCTACATGCAAATGCGATAAATTCTTCCAATCCATTCAGAAAATCTGGATTAAGCAAGCCATCTTTTATCCTTGCATACATCCACGAGCGAGCCCCGCTCATTTTTGACCGACTTATACAATTTCTGGTAAACCATTAAAGGAAACCACATTATAAAACTATATTAGCATTACTAAATATATAACTAAATTATTTCTTTTACACAACTAAGGTTAATAACAACCATTTAAATCATTTATAACTAAACCAATTTTTTTAGACAACTAAGGTCCCTACCCTGCAAGGGCGGCCACGGCTACGATCCTTGGCGTGCTAGCAAGGACCGAGGCACAGGTTCATGGCTAATGCTAGGGCTTGAGTTCGGGTCGGGCCGCAAGGCGGTCCGTTCAATCATGAGACTTCACAAGCATTCAAGTGTCCTAAATTAATTACCTTCACTCCATGTCTAAAAGGTAAGGCCCTATCCCATTCAAGAATATTTTTGTGATATGTTATTCTGCTATTAATTATCATCGATCGGTTACGTTGAAATTTCAGCAGCATTTCCCATATGTTCTCCTAAATGTGTGGCATATATGCCACACTAGGAGAACGTATGAGCAAATACAAACCGCAATCTCAACCAACGATGATTAATAGCAGACTAACATATCGCAAAAAATATTCTCAAACTGTCCACCAGGACAATTTGAGAATTTGCAAGACTAAGTCTTACAAATTCTCAAACGGGTCTAAAGGTTATAGTGCTGTGATTAATAATATGGAAATCCGAAGACAATCGAACTTATGCTTGTTATTCATAAATTCTTGTCAATTATACATATATAGGAATAGTGTTCTATATATATAGTCACTGACTTCTTAAGATTATTATGTCGAATATAATGTTTGTGAAGACTAAAATATAAATCATTGAAACTACTAATTTGTTCTTGAAATTAAATAAAACTACAACAGACTTTCATTCTAGCATTACATAATTTAATGCATCATTCAATTTGAAGCAGAATGTAAATAATCAAGACATAAAAATTGTAAATAACTACAAATGCACAAAATTATTGCATAAATAAAGCCATTGGAAGATAAAAACAACAACATGTTTTTTTTTTGTCCTGAATTGGCCAAATAAAACTTTTTTTTTTGGCCTTTTTTAACATTATTTTTTTTTTACTGTGGCCTGGCCACCGTGGCCAGGCCACTGCCGGCCATGGCAGCGGCCGTGGCCGGAGAAGAAAATGGGGGGGGGGGATTTTTTTTTTTAGGCCCAGACTGTTACAAATTTTTTTTTTTGACTGTGGCCTGGCCACCGTGGCCAGGCCACTGCCGGCCACGGCAACGGCCGTGGCCGGAGAAGACAAAATGGGGGGGGGTTTCCCCACCCCCCTGTTAAATTTTTTTTTTTTTGACAGTGGCCTGGCCACCGTGGCCAGGCCACTGCCGGCCACGGCAGCGGCCGTGGCCGGAGAAGACAAAATGGGGGGGGGGGGTTTCCCACCCCCCTGTTAATTTTTTTTTTTTGACTGTGGCCTGGCCACACCGTGGCCACGGACGGCCGGTGGCCGGAGAAGACAAAATGGGGGGGGGGGGTTTTCCCCACCCCCCCTGTTACAAGAATTTTTTTTTTTTTGTGGCCTGGCCACCGTGGCCAGGCCACTGCCGGCCACGGCAGCGGCCGTGGCCGGAGAAGACGGCCACGGTCTTGGCCGTGGCCGGAGGAAAATTTTTACAAAAAAAAAATTTTTGGAAGAGGGTGGGGGGGCTTACCTCGGTCGAGAGGAGACGCCGGAGTTGGAGGAGACCGCCGGGGAGCCGGAGCACCGGAGGGGGGGAGCCGGAGCAGCGAACGGTGGGGCCGGAG
>UESW01004229.1:506678-569115 GCA_900491605.1 Calamus simplicifolius | reverse complement strand
CAATATTTTATTCCTTTAATAATATTTAAAAAAAATATATTTTATAAATATTATGATGCATTTTTGCCTCGCTAAATTTAAAAATTATTTTTTATTAATTTTATGGTTTATTGAGTCACTAATGCGTCGCTATTTGCGTCGCAATGTTTTTTTGACGCGGAGGCGTCGCAATGTAGTCGCAATTTTAGCGACGCATCTTTGCGTCATTAAAATTATGTCGCTATTTCATTATTTTCTTGTAGTCGATGCTGTAGGTAAGTAAGCGAATTATTATAATTTTATAAATTATTTTATAATCGTTGGATTTATAGTTGCATGCATATTATGAAATAAAGAAAAATGAAGTTTTATTTATATTGACTATTTTGAATAGTACCATGAATTTACAAATGAGTAATTGCTATGGTTATATACAATTGCTATTATTTTGCAAAGTAGTGAAGTTATAAATATGCAAAAGATGACGCTTATCTGACTTTGCAAAATATATTGGTACTATTGATATGTCTATATGCAATTGTTAAAAATGTTCAAACCACTGTATATGTGATATGAGGAATTGATGCTTATGTTGATGCATGATGTATGACATGCAATTATGATGATGATATTAAAATTATTATGTATCGCCGTGGTTCTCATATGATGTGAAATGTCAAGTGATACGTGACCCATCTTCACAGGGGTAGATATGTGGAGGACACACATCTAGAGGATGTGTTCTGATTGATTGTGATATGGGACCCACCTCCATAGGGAAAGATATGTGGAGGACACACATCTAGAGGATGTATTGTGATGGATTATGATATATGGCATAACACTGGTACCAGGACCCTTCCTCTTAGGGGACATTTAAGAGTAATACACCAGTTGGGTGTTGTAGGACCGTGGGACACATAAGAAAATAGCGATATATATATATATATATATATATATATATATATATATAGTGGGTTTGTTACATTGCATATTTTGGTATTTACTATACATTTAAGCTTCCAAATTGTATTTTACATGTTCTGATAGCATGTTCTGATAGCATGATAAATATTTTTGAAAATGAAAAGCTTTTCATGAAAATGTGATTGAAAATATCGTTTAATGCTATGGTGATATATGATATTTTAGGCTTACTTATTGAGTGTGAGCTCATATAAATCTCACAATATTTTTCAGAGTCTCAAGAGTGAAGAAGGATTTAGGGGAGGGGTTGATGGAGCTTCTAGCTAAATAAATTAGTTCCATTATGTTGTGTAACCCCGGATATGCTTGTGTGTAGGTCTTGTAGCCCAAACCTTATAGTTATTCTGCTATTAATTATCATCAATAGGTTACGTTGAAATTTCAGCAGCATTTCCCCATATGTTCTCCTAAGTGTGTGGCATATATGCCACACTAGGAGAACGTATGAGCAAATACAAACCGCAATCTCAACCAACGATAATTAATAGCAGACTAACATATCGCAAAAAATATTCTCAAACTGTCTACTAGGATAATTTGAGAATTTGCAAGACTAAGTCTTACAAATTCTCAAACGGGTCTAAAGGTTATAGTGCTGTGAGAAATAATATGAAAATCCAAAGACAATCAAACTTATGCTTGTTATTTAGAAATTCTTGTCAATTCCGTAATAAACTCATTACATAATTCTATGTGAAGACTAAAATATAAATCATTGAAACTACTAATTCGGTGCTGAAAATTAAATAGAACTACAACAAGACGTTCATTCTAGCATTACATAATTTAATGCATCATTCAATTTGAAGCAGGATGTAAATAATCATGACATAATATGATATTATAAAATCATATTATAATATGATATTATAAATCATTATAAAATTATATTATAATATCAATAAAATTAGAACTCACATATGTCAAATGTTCACCAATAAACTATCATGCATAGTTTAATAGACTGAGAAATTGAACCATGACTATATAAAAATCACTAATCAATTATGACCAAATTAATTTAAAACATAATAAGCACTAAATAATCATAAAGAAATTTCTTTAATTAATTTACTATCAATCAGAATCACTAATTAGCAAATACTACATTGATGTTATATGCAACAATTATTTATTAGAATACCATAATTTATTGTTATTATTTTATATTATAATATTATGAACTAATATAAGTTAATATATATTATAATATGATATTATTAATAAAGTGTACTAAATTAATTATCATAAATATACTTTTTTATGATCACAGTGAATATTATAAGTTAAAGGGATAATAAATTTTATTTTTCTAATTTAATAACAAAAAATTCAAATATTGAATGATATCATAATTTCATATTAATTTATAATGAGTTTATTACAAATAATTTTTATCGATGAAAATGAATATAATATTAAATTTAATATTGTAACAAGAACTTATAATAACATTTTGACAATAAGACATGCATGAAGAAAACTATTTTGAATTTATTTTAAAATTTCATCAAACCCAAAATAGTTCAATATATTGATGTTATAGAATCATTATATTATATATTATAATATCACATACTATAATATTTTATATAAGATTAAAATAATACTATACTGTATTCTAATATTATTGTAATATATTATTTATTTAATATAATAATATTACTATAGGGGTTTTCTAAATTTAATTGATATAATAATATTTTTAAATAAACTATTAAAATTAAAATATTAAAATAGCTTACTAATAATATTTTTAATATTAATAATTAAATAGTTTAATCAGTAAAATTGGTTATGAAATATATTTTGTAATATTAAAGAATAATATTTTGTAATAAATATTTTTTTATTATAATAGTTTATCAATAAATAATAAATTATTAAGATTAAAATATTAAAATAGCTTACTAATATTTTGTAATAAATTTATTTTTTATATTAATTTAATAAAAAAACCAATCCCTATTTTTTTTTATTTTTATTTTTTTGGTGGCCTGGCCATAGGCCACCGTGGCCAGGCCACAGACGGCCGGGGCCGTGGCCGGAGAAGATGGGAGGAGGGGGGATTCCCCCCTGTTAAATTTTTTTTTTTCCGGCCACGGCTGCAGCCATGGCCGTAGAAGACGGGAGGGGGGGAGGGGTTCCCCCTGTAAAATTAATTTTTTCCCGTGGCCTGGCCACTATGGCCAGGCCACGACCGGCCACGGCCGTGGCCGGAGAAGACGGGAGGGGGAGATTTCCCCCCACTGTTAAATTTTTTTTTCCCGTGGCCTGGCCACTGTGGCCAGGCCACGGCCGACCGGAGAAGACGGGAGGAGGGGGAGGGGTTCCCCCCTGTTAAATTAATTTTTCCGTGGCCTGGCCACTGTGGCCAGGCCATGACTGGCATGGCCGCGCCTGGAGAAGACGGAGGGGGGGGAGGGGTTCCCCCCTATTAAATTAATTTTTCTCGTGGCCTGGCCACTGTGGCCAGGCCACGACCGGCCACGGCCACGGCCGTGGCCGGAGCCGGAGAAAACGGGAGGGGGGAATTCCCCCCCCCCCCCCCACCCCCCAAACTGTTAAATTGATGAGAGGGGGGGGGAGGGGTTCCCCCCCTATTAAATCAATATTTTCCTGTGGCCTGGCCACTGTGGCCAGGCCACGACCGGCCACGGCCGTGGCTGGAGAAGACGGAAAGGGAGGGATTCCCCCCACTGTTAAATATTTTTTTATTTTAGAGGGAGGGAGAGGAGTACCTAGCGAGTGATTCGGGTGCCGGAGAGCCGCCGGACGTAGGGAAGACGGAGGACGAGAAAGGAGAAGGCGGGAGGGGGGGGGGGTTCGGGCTCGTGAGGAGGAAGAAGAAGAGGGGGATCCGCACGGATTTATGAATAAGGATTAGCGACGCTAATTATGCATCGCTGATTGCGTCGCTAAGTTGCCACCATTAGGCATTTTGGCGAGAAATTAGCGACGCATCTGATTTGCGTTGTAATATTGTGACACATATGCTATGCGTCGCAATATTAGTTTAAAATTTTAATATTACAAATATTGCGACGAAGGCATTATGCATCGCAATATTGCGACGCAAATGCAATGCATTGCAATATTTATATTATTAAATTAATAAACTAATATCAATATTGCGACGCATTATGAATGCATCGTAATATTGTGATGTATAATGAATGCATCGCAATATTATTTTTAATTTAAAACTAATATTGCGACGCATCCATAATGCGTCGCAATATTGCGATGCATCCGTAATGCGTCGCAATATTAGTTTGTTAATTTAAAACTAATATTACGATGCATCCATAATGCGTCGCAATATTGCGATGCAATCATAATGCGTCGCAATATTAGTTTGTTAATTTAAAACTAATATTGCGATACATCCATTATGCGTCACAATATTGCGACGCATTCATAATGTATGGCAATATTAGTTTGTTAATTTGAAACTAATATCGCGATGCATTATGAATGAGTCGCGATATTAGTTTCAAATTAACAAACTAATATTGCGATGCATCCACTATGCGTCGCAATATTGCGACGCAATTATACTGCATCGCAATATTGATATTAGTTTATTAATTTAAAATTATAAATATTGATATTAGTTTATTAATTTAAAACTAATATTGCGATGCATCCGTTATGCGTCGCAATATTGCGACGCATATACGTTGCATCGCAATATTAGTTTATTAATTTATAAACTAATATTGCGACGCATTATAGCTTGGATCCGATCGCTGCGATCCATCCGATCGGCGACGATCCGACGGTTACGATCAATCTAAGCCATGATCCCGATCTACGATAATTGATCCGAAGGTTGCGATCCATCCGATCGGCGACGATATCAGACGGTTGCGATCGATTGAACCCATGATCCCGATCGGCGATGATCGATCCGACGGTTGCGATCCAACTAATCGGTGACGATCTAATGGTTGCGATCGATCCAGGCCATGATCCCAATCGGCGATGATTGATCCGACCGTTGCGATCCAACCGATCGGTGATGATCCGACGGTTGCGATCGATCCAAGCCATGATCCCACTGGCCTTGCGAACCATCACGACATTTGCCAGCCAGTCCGGGTAGTGCACCTCGCGGATATGACCGGCCGCCAGTAGCTTTCGCACCTCCTCATCCACGGCCTTCTGTCGATCGAGGGCAAAACTCCTTTTCTTCTGTCGGATAGGTCGGCACTCTGACCTAATGTTAAGTTGGTGGGTAATCACCTCTTCTGGAATACCTGGCATATCGGACCGACCAGGCGAAGACATCTGCATTGGCTCGCAAAAAGGTGAGGAGTCGGTCACGGGCCTCCTCCGGGAGTAGGGCTCCAATCCGGATTGTCCTCGTTGGGTCCCCCCGAGGGGGAAAGTAAGCAGGCGCTTGGCCGGCTCTCCCCTTCTCTTCAGGTCCTGAGGATCTAGCGTCTCAGGTACTGGCGCAGGTGCCACCCCCTGCGGACTAGGAGCCATGTGGTAGCAAAGTGAGGGCGGATTCTGCTCTCCCCGCATCTCCCTGACTCCTTCGTTGGTAGGAAACCTCATGAGGAGCCTCTTAGTGGATATGACAGCATCCAAAAGATTGAGCCCGGGCCTCCCAAGGATCGCGTTATAAGCAAGGGGCACTCGAACCACCAAGAAGTTCATGAAAACCATACTGTGACGCGGGGTTGTGCCAGCCGTAACAGGAAGAGTGACCTCCCCCTCGACTTTCACAGAATCTCCAGTGAACCCCATCAGGGGCGTGACGACGGGCTGGAGCAGATCGGGCGATAGGTTCATGTGAACAAAAGCATCATAGTTCAAAACATCTACAGAGCTCCCACTATCAACTAGAATTTTCTTTACAGGATATTTAGCGATCGTCATGGACACAACGACGCTGTCATCATTTTTGTTTACCACCCCCTCTAAGTCCTTTTTAAAGAAAGAAATTACAGAATCTAACTCTCCCTCCCCTCTCGGCCTCTTTGGCGGGCCTCCTGCACGACGGTCTTTTCCCCATGGATAACTTCCCTGGCGATAGCTAGGGAGTTTGCAATCTGCATGCAAACCCCATGTCAAAAAGAAAAGAAGGAGCAAAAAGAAATTTGAAAGCAGAGAGCGGATAGTCTATTTACCTTGACTAAGGCCGCGTAGGATTCACGGAAGAATGTAGTTGCCTTCAAATGGCTGAGCTCCTCCTGAACCTCCGGTACGAAGATTGATGAGATGAGTCGCTCCACCCGGCGCCCATCATCTAGGACAGAGTCCCGAGATAGCCCCCGCCTAGCCCTACTCCCTATGGCAGCTCCGGCGGTCTCGGATTCGGCGCATGGAGAGCTGCTCACTGGCGTCCGCTCCGGGGGTGGGCCTGCTGTCTGTGATGGTCCCTCGCCCCAGTCCCTTGCAGCTTCGGTGGGGGCTGGTTTACAGGGGACGGGAGGCCCCCCCACCGTCGTTGGCTCCTCTGCGGCCGGCTCCTCCATGGCCGGCTCCGCCTCCATAGCCGACTCCCCCGTTATCGTCGGCTCCTCCGTGGTCGGTGCCTCTGTTGCCGCTCCCCCGCTTACAATCCTTTCAGGCGGGGTGTCGGCCGTCAAATCGATCTCCGGGGTGACCGGATGCTCTTGCGGTGTGGATGGCTCGAGTGCCTACACTGCCGGGCATTTTGGGGCCGGTGATCGCCGCCCCTCGTTTGGTCCCTCTCGGGCCTTCCTTTTGGCGGCGGCCTTCATGAGTCGGCGTGTTGGGATTTTCATGGCTGCGCAGTATTGACCGGGGTCAGCAAAAAAAAAAATGATGAGCAAGAGCAAAGGCAAGACTTTGGTTAAGTACAAGGAGACTTACCAAACTGGGAGATAAGACCCGCCGATCGAAGGTTTTCCTCCGTCAGGAGCAGGCTGTACCAAGGAATTTCGGTGGACAACAGCTGCCCTAACGCCTCTCTATCTCCGGAGTAGACAGCGAAATTTGCATTGCCATGGGGGTCAGGGTCTCCCCACCGGGACTTTCTTGGCCAATGTTGGCGAAGAAAAATCGGGATTTTCAGCCTTTAACGGAGGAAGGGAGAAGGAGTTTAAGGACTCGGTTGGGCCTGCGCTGGAACACCACCAACCTTTCTGAGACCGAAGGATATAAAAGGAACGGAAGAGAGAGACTCGCGGGGTGATGTGGAGGTGATGGCAAAGGAAAACGAAGGCACAAATGACACGAAAGGAATTTGGGACCAATTGAGAAGAAGTTAAGGAATAATAGTCAAGGAGGTTAACGAAAAAAGGATGAAAGGGTAAGCGGAGGCCCACCCTCAGGGAAATCTCATAGATGACCATCCGGCCTGGTCGGGATGAGATCACCCTGTCATCAGGGGTCGGGAGATAGAGTTCAACATCCCGAGGAATTTGGTAACGGGCCCGGATATTTGCCAAATCGTTGCCCGTTACCGTGGAGACGGCCCCTTCCGGGGATTCCGCCCCCACTCTCGAGGAGGTGCCGGCCCTCGCCTGGTGACCTCTCGGCGGAGTCCGGCCAGCCGCCGCCGAGCGCCTCCCTGCGGGAGCCTCCCAGCGACCCGCCGCTGGGCTAGAGGGACGTGGTCCTCCGGATCGGAGGACCACTCAAGGGGAGGAGAAGGAGGAGGAGAAGGAGAAGCTTGAGGCCTCTCAGACGAAGAATGATTCTCCGAATCATCCTCCGCGGACCAAGACTGGGAACTCATTGCGAGATGAAAGATTGAAGAAGCCTAGAAGGAACAAAGAGCTAACCTGGGGAGGAAAGTGACGAACGCGGGCTCTCGAGTTGCAGAGGGGACCAGGAGACAGAAAACCAGAAAGTAGAGGGAGAAGACGATGATAACAGGAATAGAATGGCCGCTTTCGACCCTCCACCCAGGTTTTATTCAGTTTCAAACTATCCCGCCGCGCCTCGTCCGCCACGCGGGCTCCCACAATAAGCTGGATTGCCTAGGTAATCGCTGAGTGCGAGATACAATTCGCTTTCGGCCAATGATAGGACACCGATGACGTCGCCGTTATGATGGATAATGATGGCGCGACTTTCCTCACGGACTTCGACGGATAAACCCTGCTTCGAGGATGATCGCCGCAAATCGGGTGGATAGCATTGGCCGCCCTATCACATCTCCATACTGCCCGCATAAAATCGTCGCAGCGCCAATAGACACGTGTCTGGAGGCGGTTCGCAAAGGGTGGGGATCAGCCATTTGGGAGGTGACACCCCTTTCACTTTATTGGGGCGGGCCCACTCCGTCTTAGGGGTGATGGGGCATCTGATATGGCTGATCCTGCGCCGTTAGAATGAACGACAAAGATAGCGGCAGCTGACGAGAGCTATATCAACCCCCGAGATCCCCCTCTCGGTCTCGGGGCGCATGAAGAGTATATCAACCCCCGAGACCTCCCTTTCGGTCTCAGGGCGCATGAACAGCACATCAACCCTCGGGACCTCCCTCTCGGTCTCGGGGCGCATGAACAGTACATCAACCCCCGAGACCCCCCTCTCGGTCTCGGGGCGCATGAACAGTATATCAACCCCCGAGACCCCCTTCTCGGTCTCGGGGTGCGTAAACAGTATATCAACCCCTGAGACCTCCCTCTTGGCCTCGGGGCGCGTAAACAGTATATCAACCCTCGAGACCCCCTCTCGGTTTCGGGGCGCGTGAACAGTATATCAACCCTCGAGACCCCCCCTCTCGGTCTTGGGGCGCGTAAACAGTATATCAACCCTCCAAAACCCCCCCTCTCGGTCTCGGGGCGCGTAAACAGTATATCAACCCCCCGAGACCTCCCTTTCGGTCTCGGGGTGCGTGAATAGTATATCAACCCCCGAGACCTCCCTCTCGGTCTCGGGGCGCATGAACAGCATATCAACCCCCGAGACCTCCCTCTCGGTCTCGGGCGCATGAACAACATATTAACCCCTGAGACCTCCCTCTCGGTCTTGGGGCGCATGAACAGCATATCAACCCCGAGACCTCCCTCTCGGTCTCGGGGCGCATGAATAGTATATCAACCCTCGAGACCTCCCTCTCGATCTCGGGGCGCATGAACGGTATCTCAATCCCCGGCGCATGGTCAGACCCGCTCTGGGCCACCTGGCATGCCCACATAATCCACCGCACATCCGTGGCAGAGGATGGCATACCTCATAACAGCGTATGATCCGTTGTATCCCTGTCACTGTGCATGACCATACCCCGTTACGGTATGCAGACCACCACCTGCCCGTTGCTGTGCACGGTCATATATAGTGGTGGCACGTACCAAACATGGCCCCATATGCAAGACACCTGTGAGGTCATACTGGCAGGTAACTCATGATGCATCCGGTATGTACGATGACAGTACGACCTGTCATCGTCAGCCCCGTATTTTGTCCGTTATTGAACTGGGCTCCTAAAAATCAGCAATCTTGGGAAATATAAGGGGGATATTCGAACAGGTATAAAAGGATGCGCCCACGCTGTGAATGAGGATCCTTGAACTTTTGTTTTCTAGTTTTCTTTCTACTAGTTAAAGCCCTAACTGTTTTAGCTCCCTTCGGCTGCGCAGTTCTCATCTGATCCCAAGTGACTAACTTGAGCGTCGGAGGGTCCCCACCGGAGCATCTGGTCTCCGGGGACTTTTCTTGCAGTGGTCCGAAGAGAAGGACATCCGTCTTTTCTGACGCTTGAAGCAGGTGATTTGGCATCATCAATTATATATATCAAAGTATTCAAACGATCTCTTTCTTTTGATATCAAAAGAAGAAAAAGACATAGAATTACCATTAATAATCAATCACAAACCCATTCATCGATCAACGGGAGCTAATTTATTGTTTATATTCAATAGAATTCCGTGAGGATACCTCTGATCCCAGGACAACAGCCCCCTCCTCCAAGAACAAAGTGAAGTTGCTGGTGAGATTAAAGCTTCCAGTGACCTATCTTCCCTTTGGAACATTGAGCTGAGACCCACCTCTGTCGCCAAACGTCTTAAGATGATCCATAGCCCTCCGAAATGCCTCAGTATTCGACGTCTTACCATCTCCCATACCGCCAAAGTTTTCTATAGAAAACAGTATTTATTTTGAATAATTTGAAGGTGCATTTATGGTGTTCTGAGACGGGATCCATGATTCGTGCAGCCTGCCCCACGTTCGTTCGAAGAAGGGTTACTTTATATATATATATATAATTAGAGGCCCCCAAAATTTTTTGAAGAGATAAGCTAGCATTTACGGATGGACGCCGTGCTTTTGTTTCATGGTAGAAATCAAAGTAAAATAAAAAAATATTTTATAACTTTTTAAAATTTAAGAATTAATGTGATATAAATTTTTAAGTTTCAGAATTAATATTTTTTTTTTGTTAGGATTCCTAGATTCAGGATTCGTGTTTGATGCTATCGTGACATAATCACTTGATGCTATCGAGAAAAGGGAAAGAATTCCATCCAACCACTCCATACAAATCTCTTGAATAAAATAATAAACAATAAGAATTTTCTTTTATTATTAACCTTCAGCATTAATCATTAGAACCGCAACTGATAAAGTGGAATGGCGCCAGTGGAAGCAAGGAGAATACAAATTAATTAAAGCTGATCAGTTGAAATCATAGGCAATATTCTTTATATCATTGGCAATGTTTTGTGCATCCATGGACACTCCAGCCAATCCTCTTCTCGCCAATCCTGCAAAATAGACTCCATTTTTCCCCTTCCAATGGTTTGGAAAACTTGCAACGGGAAATCCTTCTTTGTCAAGGAGGTCAAAATCATCCTGCGTCCGTATATTGATTTCCATTAAAATATGACTATAGTCCATGCATGTAAAGTCGAACGAAAAGTCGACGAATGGCATCGAAGGATTAAAAATAAATAAATAAATAAACTTTATATATCCTCATGATACCTTTAGCCAATTTTTTGTTGTCCTTCGATAGCCAGTTGCAAGAACTATTTCATCAAAACGCTCTGACTTGCCATCAGTAAACACTACCTCATTGCCTCGTATGCTTGATGGCCCTTTGACAACCTTCTCAAAAAACCCACATGCCAAACAAAGATATATATAGCACCAAAATCAAAGACATACGCATGCATGCTATGAAGAAATCAATTGCACTTACATACAATAGCATAAATTAATAAACTGGGATCTTAATATCAAAACAATATTATACCTGAATCTCTCCGCTCTTGATCTTTGCTATGGTTCCAACATCGATAACTGCAGCTTGACCAGTCGAACTCTTAAGAGCGAGAGGGCCAAGTTTTGGCCTGGTAATTCCATATTTGGACAAATCCCCATATATGACATGGCTTAGCGGAACGATTAAGTTATCCACCCAACTTTCACGAAGGTATTTTGCTAAAACCATCCCCAAGTGTATCAACTCCTTGGGCATCACATGCAGCTGTAAACGAGAGCCCAAGAACAAAATTACATCTTAGAATAAGATATAATTTTTTTAATTAATAATTTACCTAAATGCCAATGGACTATCCTTATTTGCAGTACTGCCAACGATCTGATGATCAGTTCAATGTGATCACCATATATATATCGATCCCTGCCAAAGAAAATATTATATTGGGCTTCGATCGGATACTTACCGGGTGTCGGATTGTGATGGAGGTCTTCGCTCCATGGTCTGAGAGATCATAAGCAATCTCCATGCCGGAGTTGCCGCAGCCGACGACCAAAACATTCTTGCCGGCATAAGACTCACCTGACTTATAACTAGAGGAGTGGACAACATGAGTCCCAGGGAAGGTGTCCAAACCCGGAATATCCGGTATCTTCATCTCGCTGTTCTCTCCGGTGGCCACCACCAAGAACTTGGCCGTGTACTCACTGACCTCTCCTGTGAGCTTGTTGCGAGCCTTCACGCTCCAAGTTCCATCGTTTTTGTCGTGACTGGCAGACTCAACAATGGTGGAATAAACGGGGCTCAGCTTGAAACGTTCTATGTACTCATCCAAATAACGGATGAATTNTTTTCGACTGGAACTTGGGGATCGAGTCTTGACCATGTTGTCTAGCTTTACATCTTGATGATATTTGCATTTTAACTTGAACTGGAAGCGCTTGTGGACATGTCTACAGAAAGAGATGCACAGACGACGGCAAAGGGAACAATAGAAGGCCCGTAACAAAGCAGCCCGTTTTTGCTGGCCCAACTCAACGCCTCCGTTCTTTTCGTTGGCTTCCTTAAAAAGATATCAATTCTCTTTTGGAAGAGTTAATTTTAATTGGAAATATATTTTATTATTAATTTTGCAAACAAAAATAGATATATATTTTTATAAACTAATATACCACTAATATATCCTTTGACAATTTAAAAACATATTTAGATGCAAAGTGAATGATGGACATTTACTGAGCATTTCACATATATTTACATCATAAATGGATTAGATTATATCCAGCTATGCTTGAATCTGGTTTGATCTACTTCAGTTTAAAGAACTCAAACTATCATCCGTACAGCCAGCTTTCTTGCTACGGAGTACCTTCATTCTGCTTTGGATAGCCACTCTGATAGACCAGGCCTCTGGAATCCCCTGCTGTTTCAGCAGCGCATCGTTCTATGGTCTTTATCGCTTGGGAGCCCCCACCCTCAGTTATGTCAAAGTAAACTTCGATGGTACTGTGGCGGGCCGTATTGCCGGATCTAGGTTTATTATTAGGGGGCTTGAGGGAGAGATGCTTGCGGCTGGTGGACATGGCTCCCTTGACATTTCGGTTCCTAGGGCAGAGTTGCAGGCTGCGTGGGCTAGCATTATCTATGTTGTTCGCATTTTGCGCTCCCAGCGGGTGGTTATTGAGGGAGATTCTCTTACGTTCATCCGCTGGATTCGACGGAATGTTGATCTTTGTCCCTCCTATAACCCCATGATTAGCGATATATGGGCTTCTCTCCAATCTACCTATGCCCCATTAATCCGTCATGTCTATAGGGAAGCCAACGCTACAGTGGATTGGGTTGCCTCGGTTGTAGCTTGCCATTCTGGCCAGTGAGAATGGCATTCAGGTGACCCTTGCCTGATTATTTTGGAGCAAATTACGTACTCTAATATTTCAGATTTGATTCACACCAAAGTGATGCGATCGTCCATTGTAACAAAAAAAAAAAACTCAAATACTATTCTTTAGTTGACTGAGCCGACGAGCTACGTTGGATTCATAAAAAGAAAATTTAGATAAGACTATCATTCATGGTATGTTGGAGTCCAACATAACCTGTATCCCATCAAAATATGTTGGATTGAGTTTGATCTTTAGTTTTGGTAAAACATTTAATTAATTTTTTTATAGTTTTTTTTTGTTACAAAATGGGTGATCATACAATTCTTGAATGAGTCAGCCCAGATACATCAGAAAATAAGATCTGCTGCAGAAGGATATGACAGGGGTCGCCTGACTTCCAAATCCATGGACCCGCATGCTGAGCAGCAAAGGCAGCCACCCAGTCTACCGCCGAGTTGGCCTCACGATAAATATGGTGGATCTGGACAGAATCAACCTCCCGCAACATAGACCAACAGTCCCTCAGAATTGGATTTGAGGAACCATCTAAGTAGCTTTCACTACAAGAAAATATCAAAATAGTGACAAAAATTTTCATCACTATTCCATCACAAACTGGGTTTAGTGATGGATTAGTGACGAAAATCTTATCGTCACCATTTTTGCCGTCACTAAATTTAGTGACGGAAAGAGGTCCATCACAAAATAATAGCGACGGATTTGTGACGAAATATTCCGTCAAAAATTTGTGACGAAACATTTTTCGTCACTAAATTGTGACGGATTTACGATGAAATATTCCATCAAAAATTTATGACGGAACATATTTTCCGTCACTAAATTATGACGGATTAGTGATGGACTATTCCGTCACAAATATTTACATCACTATTCCATCACAATTTAGTGATGGATTATTGACGAAAATTTAGTCACTAAAACTTTGGTCACTAATCCGTCACTAATAGTGACGAATTAGTGACGAAAGAATCCATCAGTCATTCGTTATTGTTCCATCACTAATCAATCACTAATATTTTCGTCACTAATCCGTCACTATTATTTCTATTAGAAATCCATCACTAATCCATCATTAACCTAATAAAAATTCATCAAATTTTTATTCTTATAAATTTAAAATTATTTTTAAATTATAATATATTTAATGCATTCTAATGAAATTTATAGATTAAAATTTAAATTTAAGAATAAAAAATGCATTTCATAAAATAAAATAAATATATCTGTATACATCAACAATACTAATGTTTTGTACATTAGACATCAAATTATTAAGATGTCTTCGGTTGCCTTGAGGACTCTACACTTGAGAAATATACATCTGAAACAGTCCTTTGAGCATCATTTACTGGCTCTTCTCGAGCTTAAAAAAGCTTTAAAGATCCGATGAACGAGCTTGCTTCATGGAAGGGTACCCACTGTTGCAGTTGGAGAGGAGTGGGCTGCCACAGTCTCAATGGCCATGTTGTCAGTCTCAGGCTCGATAACACGTCTCTAGGAGGTGAGATCAATACTTCTTTACTAGAGTTGAAGCATTTGCGGTCTTTGGATCTGAGCATGAATGATTTCAGTGGAACCAACATCCCAGAATTTGTTGGTTCACTCACAAAACTGAAGTATCTTAATCTTTCAAATGCAAATTTTGGTGGTCTTGTTCCTCATCATCTTGGCAACCTCTCTAACCTTCGTTACCTTGATCTTGGCTCAGATGACATTGTTCCCATCCCTCTTATGGTTAATGATCTTGGATGGATTTGTAATCTTTCATCTTTGCGATATCTTGACATGGGTACAATAAACCTTACAAGAGCGAGCAATTGGCTTGCTTCAATTAGTATGCTTCCATCCCTGTCAGTGCTACGATTATCCTCCTGTGACATGGATTACATTCCTCAATCTGTCCCATATCTGAATCTTACATCTCTTTCTATTCTTGATCTCTCTAGGAACCATTTCAATTGTACACTACCCAAATGGTTGTTAAACATGACCAGCCTCACCCTTCTCGACATTAGTCAGAATTCTCTTCATGGTCCAATTCCTAATGTTTTTGGGGGAATGATTTCTCTCTCTGTGCTTAACCTCAGCCTGAATCAACTTGAGGGTGAGATACCAGAAACCATGGGAAATATCTGCAGCTTGGAAGCTTTGGATCTGTCATGGAACAACATCAGTGGGCAGATGACCCAACTGGTGGTAGGGTTGTCTCAATGCTTTCCTAATTCATCATCCAAAATCTCCCTTCATTACTCAATCGAAGTTACTTTCTAATATCCCTACTAACAAAGAATTTCCAGAACCGTAGAAAGGAAAGTAAATGATCAAATCTCTTCTTCAGTGGCATCGAAGATCAAAACCTAATGAGTTGATTTGAATAAAAACTAGTAGAGAGAATTCAGAATCAAATTTTTATTAAAAAAAAAAAAAAAACTCAGCACACAGCTATGTACATTGAACATTAAATATTGGGATACTAAAAAGAATTCTAATTCGTTAGGTATTCAAACAATACAATGAGATGAATCCTGATTCATGCACAAAAACCAACAATTATATGAATATAGCCTTCAATTGACAAAATTCCCAGTTTCAATGAAAGAGGAATTTGTATCAGTTACTTCAATTCATAGGATATGAACTTTTTGACTCTATGACCAATAATAACTCTGGACAATTTTTTGGATGCCTCTTCATCAAGCCCACATGAAAGAGCATCTACTAATTTAGGATAGATAAAATTCGAGCACAGAATTTATTCCAAGAGATGCTTAAAAGCCGCCCCTTTTTACTGCGTTAATAAGACATGATACCTTCTTTGCAGTAGGTAACTTATCAGAAGACAATTACTTTGCGCAAAAGCAACAGGTGGTTGATGTTCTACAGTCAAACAAATTTTAATATATAAATTTTGTCAACAAATATATAACCAAAAATCATTATATATAAATCTGAAAGAAATATAGCATGGACACCAGTACTAAAAGACAAGTTTCAAAAAAGTGCATCTAAGAAACTTTTTTTAAAGAAAAAAAAACAAAAAACAAAAGAAAACTTCTCTAAAATAAGAGAATTATGTACAATGGAGTGCCGAATGCTACTTGACAATTTTAAATAAAAGATCAGAGATAGATTTTGTCTTGGTGGAATAAATATTAGACAGAACTACCACTACATCTTATATTCGGAGAGGGAAAAGAGCATGCTTTCCCAAGATTTATGTCAGGATGACAGCCTTTGTAAAAAGAAAATCTTAGAGAAGAATTCAGTCCCAAAGAACCAAATCTGGAGAGTTCTTAGAATTATTCTCTTTTCACAAAGGTTGTCATCATGCCTTTTTTTTTAAGGCAAAAGAATCGATTCCCATTTGATAGCAGGATTCTTGGAAAAAAAATTGAAAAATATAGCGGCCTCCTGCCACTGCTACCATCTCACACACGTAATTAGTGTTCTAGACCCCTTCCTCTATTTCCTGTAGAAAGAGAAAAATACAAACACCCAAGAAAATTCTATCAGACCTCAACCATTTAATCCAAAGAGCATCATATCTCTAGACTAAATCTGTGTGAAAAGGAATTAAAAGGAAATAAAATTAAATAGCCCTATATTTTTAGATTAAAATAATTAGAAAAAGGGAGAAAAATAGAAGAATACCATTTCGGGGCGGAGGAGGACGGCGTTCCCCAAGACAATGACGGCGCCGGCCTCGTCGAGCGAGCGGGCGATCCCCACCCCAAGCTCGCCGCCGGCTGAGTCGCAGCAGATCTTCACGAACTCCGAGTGAGAGATGCAGCTCCTCGGGATCGCTTTCAGCTTTGCCCTCGCCGCCTCCATCTGCGACGCCCTCAGCACCTTCCTCGCGTCCTCCACCGTGATCCGCCTCTCCGGCATCACCTTCTCCGCCGCCGCCGGCGGGGTGAGACCGTCGAGGCGAATGCGGTCCGGGCCCAGGCCGCGGATCAAGTCGAGGAAGCGGTCGCCGGCGGGGGTGGGGAGGCGGTCAGGGGGGAGGGCCGGGCGGTTGATGGGGCGGCTCTGGGGGAGGAGTCGGCGGAGGAGCGAGGAGGGTTCGGTGTGGCGCGGATGCGGGGATCGAGGGAGGAGAACAAGCACCGAGCTAGGGCTTTGCGAAGCGCCATTTGAGTTTCTCCCCCCTTTTTTTTTTTCTTTCTTTCTTTTTCTTTCTTTCCTTTTAACGCTCCGAGAAGCGAGGGGAAGCGAAGCAACCGGTTCTAGTTTAGTTTACGAAGGGTAGGGCAGGGTCGGAGGGGCAATTTGGATCCGATCTGTAGTGCGGGTCTGATATTTGGATCCGATCTGGCTTCATGGATCTTAATGGATCATGATGGATCTAACCGGATCAGAGCAGACCGGATCGCGGGTCCACCCGCCCGGTTAGACATGCAATTATTTATAATAAAATATTATTATTATTATAAATTATTAATTTTTTTTATTTTACTTTCTTTCTTCTTATTTAAATAAAAAAATATTAAAAGTATAAATTTGGTGATGGAAGGGCAATCTGTCACTAATTCGTTACTAATATAGTGACGGATTGCTCTTCCGTCACTAATTTTGTGACGGATTAGTGACGGATTGCTCTTCCATCACTAAATTAGTGATGAATAGGGTAATCCGTCACTAAATTAGTGACGGATTAGTGACGGAAGGCCAATCCGTCACTAAATTAGTGACGGATGGGGCAATCCATCACTAAATTTAGTGATGGATTGCTCTTCCGTCACTAATTAGTGATGAATTAGTAACGAAAGGGCAATCCATCACTAATTTAGTGATGGATTTCTCATCCGTCACTAATTTTGATGGATTAGTGACGGAAAATAATTCGTCACTAATTAGTGACGATTGCTTTTCATCACTAATTTGTGACGGATTAGTGACGAAAAGTAATCCGTCACTAAATTAGTGATGGATAGGGCAATCCGTCACTAAATTAGTGACGGATTAGTGACGGAAGGCCAATCCGTCACTAAATTAGTGACGGATGGGGCAATCCATCACTAATTTAGTGATGGATTACTCTTCCGTCACTAATTTATTATGGATTAGTGACGAAAGGGCAATCCGTCACTAAATTAGTGATGGATTTCCCATCCATCACTAATTTTGATGGATTAGTGACGGAAAATAATTCGTCACTAATTA
Organism: Calamus simplicifolius; assembly: GCA_900491605.1. NCBI lineage: Eukaryota > Viridiplantae > Streptophyta > Magnoliopsida > Arecales > Arecaceae > Calamus > Calamus simplicifolius. The sequence goes on along the minus strand of UESW01004229.1, from coordinate 550,923 downwards.
GTGACGATTGTTTTCCATCACTAATTTGTGACGGATTAGTGACGAAAAAGCAATCCATCACCAAGTTAGTGACGGATTGCTCTTCCGTCACTAATTTGTTATGGATTAGTGACGGAAGGGCAATCCGTCACTAAATTAGTGACGGATGTGATAGTCCGTCACTAATTTAGTGACAGTTTAGTGACGAAAAAACTAATCCGTCACTGATTTTAATTTTTGTCACTATTTTGTTACTAAACCGTCACAATTTAGTGACGAAAATTTTCATCACTAATTTTTGTCACTATTTTGATATTTTCTTGTAGTGTTTCCTTCAATAACCAAGAAATGACAGTCATAAAATCCCCCTCAATCATAATCCTGTGAGCATGGAAGATCCTAACAGCAAACGAAAGACCCGCCCAAGCAGCACAGAGCTCCGACATAGGAACTGTTGAGTCCAGGGATCCAAAGCCACCCGCCGCCAAAAGATCACCCATCAATCTCCGAATGATGAAAGCAGATCCAGCAGCTCTATCCCGGACACTCCCATCAAAGTTAATTTTGACATACCCTGGAGGGGGGCTCCCAAGAGACGAAAACCGTATGCCGGTTCGCTATCAGGACAGCAGGGGAGCCCCAGAGGCCAGAGGAGTCAAAATTAACATCATGAAAGCTGCGGGCACAGTCTGAAGCCAATAATCTAATCTGTCTCACAATCCTGTGAAAAGAAAACCTATCATCGGAGAATATGATCTGATTCCTCGACAGCCATATATAATAAGCAGTGACAGACCAAAGACCACACTTGCTCAAAGGACCGCACCGGATGTCCTGAAAGAAAGATGATCGCGAGAAAGCCATAGCCTCCAGGTCCCTAGGATAGCCCATAAGAACCCAAATCCTTCTCGCTCTGGAACAACGAAATATAGCATGGTCTACAGATTCCTCCACCTACCTACACAGAGGACAGATCGGCTGAATAGACAGACCCCTCTGAGAAAGAAGGAGGCAAGTAGGAAGGCAGTCCCCAAGCAGCTTCCAAATAAATAGCTAAACCCTGGGGAGAACAGGAAGCTTTCAAATCCAGACTGCATCCTCCGTACGTTGAACCTGCGGCCTGTATATGTCCATAAGATCCCTAATGGGGGCCTTGGGAAGACAAGATCGCTGCCAAACCCTGGAATTAGTAGAGCAACCAGGTAAAAGAGGCAACGAGAGAATCCGACGAGAAAGCTCCTCCCCAAAAAAATGGGTCACGGTGGGTATGTGCTATGAGTGGGGGTTTAAGGAAATCAAATCCTTAACCCTAAGATTGGGGGTAACATCCATATTGATAAAGGAGGGCCACCGCATAAGAGGGAGCTCGAAAATCCAGGTATCATTGACGACATCAATTGAAAAGCCATCACCAATCATCCAAGAGATATTGTGCAGAATAGGCTGACTATGTCTACAAATCTCCTTCCAATAGGATGAGGATCCCCGGGGCGGTATAATAATCGAACCAGAAACCCAATCACCGTATCTCGCATGCATCACAGAACTCCATAAGCTCTGAGGCTCCAGAAGGAAGCGCGAGGCATGTTTGGCAACAAGAGCTTCTCTTCTAACAATCAAAGACAGAATCCCCAGTCCACCTTCATTAATAGGCATGCAGACCCTGTCCCAGGATAATAGGTCAATACCATGTCCCTCCTGCGTAGAAGCCCAAAGAAAATCTCTGAAGCATCTCTCAATCCTCCTCAGACAAGTGATCGGCATGACAGCATTCGAAAGGAGATACACAGGAAGAGAAGAAAGGATAGAACAAATGATGGTGACCCTAGCCATCATGGACAGACTTGTCACCTGCCACCCCTCAATACGCTAGCGAACCCGTCGCTCAATCTCTGCATAGTCAGAACAGCAAGCCCGTCTGCCAGTAATGGGGATCCCCAAATACATAAAGCGGTCCGTCCGAGAAGTGATACCTGATAACTCCATAATGGCATCCCTAGTAGATCTAGGGGTCTTTGGGCTGAAGCAGATAGATGACTTAAGAAAATTAACCCTCTGATCCGACGTCTGACAATAACGCTGCAGAATAGAATGAAAAGAAGCAGCATTATCAATAGAAGCCTGTCCCAAAAGAATATAATCATCAGCAAAAAAAGATAAGAAATTAGAGGGCCCTCTCTCCCAGCCATGAACGGGACAATCCGATGCTCCTGCTGAGCCAGATGAAAAGCACGAGAAAGATCGTCCGCAGCAAGAATAAATAACAAGGGGGATAAGGGGCATCCCTGTCTCAATCCCACAGAAGAGTGGAAAAACTCAGTAGGGCTCCCATTGATGAGTAGAGAAAAGGAAGGCCTCAGAATACATGACATAATCCATTTAATAAAAAGGTCATCAAACCCGAACTCCTGAAGAGAGCGCTTCAAAAAGGCCCAGCTCAGTCTGTCATAAGCTCTCTCCATATCAAGCTTCACCGCCATGAGACTCCTTTTCACTGGGGCTCTTTGAAGATCATGCATGAATTCCTGAGCAATAAGGACGTTATCCAAAATAGAACGCCCTCGAATAAAAGCCCCCTGCTCTATAGAGATAAGATGGGGGATCACAAGCTGAAGACGGCCAACCAAGAGGCGAGCACAAACTTTATACAGAGTAGTGCAAAGGCTGATAGGTCTGAAATGCTGCGGAAGAGAGGCGTCGGACTGCTTGGGCACCAACGTGACAAGTGTCCGGTTCCATTCCAAGGGAATTTGCTTCAATTGGAAGACAATTTGAATCGCCTGAATCACCTCTTGCCCAATTATGTCCCAATAGTGGCGATAAAATAGAGGCGGAAATCCATCAGGCCCTCGAGCCTTGTCCAGACCAAGCTCCCATAAGGCCACCCGAATCTCCTCAGCAGTGAATGGTCTACATAGCTTTTCATTTTCCTGTGAAGAAACCCTTCTAGAATCAGGAACCCTGACCACCGGATCCCCATCAGCAGTGGAATCAGCCCATCTGGATTGAAAGAAATGGAGAAGCATATCCCGAATAGAATGGTGATCCTCCTGACCAAACCCCTCCGCATCAACTAGTCTTCGAATCCTATTCACGGCCCGACGCTTTAAGGTAGCCTGATGGAAGAATCTGGTATTACGATCCCCATCACAGATCCACTGAATCCTAGACCTCTGTTTCCAGTACATCTCCTGCTGGCGAAGCAGAGAGTGGTGACGAGCAAGCAATTCCCGCAGAGAGAAAAGGTTCGAATCCCACAGAAATCCGTCCAGATCCTCCTTACCCTGTAGAGCAGTAATATCGGCTTCCACCAGATCAATCTGTCTATCCAAATTCCCCACTTCAATCCTATTCCATTTGGAAAGACGGTGTCTGGCCAGCATAAGACGACGAGAAAGATGATAAATAGCATTGCCCCTGATAGGAAGATGCCAAATTTGAGTAATAATAGACCGAGCCCCAGAATAGACTGTCTAGAAATGCTCAAATCTAAACTGTCTACGCTGATGCAGATCAGCCTCAGTAGAAATCAAAATGGGGCAGTGATCTGAAGCAATCCTGGGCAGGTGAGATACAGAAACCGCAGGATGCATATGAAGCCATTGGGCCGTAGCCAAAGCTCTGTCGAGTCTCTCCCAAACACGAGCTGAGCCCTGACGATTATTACACCAAGTAAATTGGGTCCCAGAATACCCCAAATCCAACAATCTAGAGGACCCTATAAAAGATTTAAATTCATTAATATCAACTGAGGCCGAAACCCGTCTACCCCCACGTTTTTCATTGGCCTCAGTGATACAGTTAAAATCTCCCGCAACAATGGTAGGGAGACCTTGATCAAGGAGGGAAAGCAGCTCAGCCCAAAGGATTCGCCTCTCTTTGTAATCCGTGCTAGCATAAACAGCTGACAGCAGCCAAGGGTCTGAGGACCCCATAGAGATAAGAAGACCAATCTGCTGGTTACACTGATGAAAAGCCTCAACTGAAACAGCAGAATCACGCCAGATGGCCAATATATCCCAAGACATACCTTCAGCCTCCACTGCATACGAAGACCAAGACCGAGAATCTTTCTCCGAAGCCGGGCCAAAGTATCCCCAGACAACTTAGCTTCCAATAGCACACATATATCAAAATTATATAATTGCATCAATCTATTAAATGAGGATTGAAAGGAAGGCTTTCGAGCTCCTCGAGTATTCCATATTAGAATCTTCATTAATTACTGGAGGAAACTGGGACCCCTCCCTGGTCCTCCACCATAACCATATCAGGAAGGCACTCACTGACAAGGGTGCCCCATCAGTCATCATTAATGAATCAGCCTTCAGTCCATCCGAAACGTCTAAATTAGCAGGCCGAAAAGACTACACCGATGATAGTGAGTCTGAGTGCCGACTCATAGATTCTTCACCTGAGTCCGCCACAGTCAAACCGACATTTATTTCAGCGCTGGGCTAACTCACCTCTTGACCATCTTCACGAGAGCAATGCGATAGTGATAGGTTGGCAGGAAAATAATGAGCCGCCTTATTACTTTTTTGCAAAGGAACTTTACCTTTGAATTGATACTAAAAGGATGCTAACTTACACCTGGACTTTTACTTTCTATAATCTATACCTCAATATAAGTTTGGAAATGAATTTTCAAAAGAAATACTGACACGCTAGAGAATATTATAAATAAGAATCAATTAGGAAAAAAAGAATTCTTAAATATAATTGAAAGTATCAATAATCTCATATTTACATCTAGCACAAAATCATTAAAAAAAAGTTCTAAATATACTGCTTTGCCCAAAAGAAAAAAATTATAATTTTTCAATTGCAAAATCCATAATCAAGCAGATCTTTGAATTTTTTATTTACAGAAATAATATAATGTAGATAATAACTTTTTTTGCAAGGAAATAATTCATTACAATTATCTTCATCAAATTTTTTTATTACTAAAAATAAAATATAATAAAAGCGGCATGAAATTATTGTAACATATTTTACGGTAAAAATTAATATTTTAAAAATTAGATTCAACAATAAATTGACTTAACATTTGAATCATGAGTTAATCGGTTTGATCATATGGATCGATTTAACGGATCGAATAATATTATAATTAATTTTTAATTTAATAATATAAAATAATAAATATAATTTAAATATATTTTAAATAAAAAATTAAAAAATTTAAAAATTAAATTGAATCAGTTTGAAACTCGATTGATTCAATAATTTTTTTAAATTTTTATTAATTATATAAAAATTAATTTTAATAATATAATTAAATTATATTGATGATCAATTTTTAATTGAATCGATGAATTCAATTTTTTTTTTTTTTTGGTACAGACGGGAATCACACCACTCTAGGGTGGCTCAGACCCACACTATCAGAATACAATATTAAGTTCAGACCCGGATGACACCATTCACCGGGCTTCCAGCACCAGAATCCAGAATGATCAGCAACTCTAGCGGCAATCCAGTCAGCCGCTGAGTTGGCTTCCCTGAAAATATGGCTAATCTGAATACTGTGAACCCCCTGAAGGAGAGAGCGAATATCAGAAATCAAAGGGTTGGTGGGCGACTGCACACAATGATCCTGGCGAAGCCATCGAATCACCGTGAGGGCATCACCCTCAAGAATAAGACGACGGGCATGGAGACTGCGTATAGCAAAGGAGACTCCAGCCCATGCAGCATAAAGCTCAGCAAGCGGCACTGACGAATCAAGATGTCCAAATCCCCCAGCCGCAAGCATAGTACCGCCAGAATCCCGTATGACATAACCCGATCCGGCTGATCTGCCTCGGACACTCCCATCAAAGTTGATTTGATAAACCCTGGAGGGGGGGGTTCCCAAGAAATAAAGACCGTTCTTCGGTGCGCTGCCGGGGCAGCATGGGAATCCCAGAGGCCAGGGCTATCAAAATCACAACCAAGACGATGGGAAGTATACTCAGAAGATAGGGACACAGCAGTCCGGACAACCCTAAAAGACGGAGTAGGCTCCTGAGTGAAGACAATCCGGTTCCGAGATAACCAAATCTGATAAGCAATGTAGGCCCTCGTCGCGCCCTGCTTACTGTACCCTCTCCTAACATCCTGCCTGATCAAGTCCAAGAAAGATGATGAGAGAGAAGAAGAGGCGACAGCCCAAGGCTTGACCCTAGCGATCTCCCAAATGTGGTGAGCTCTGAGACAAGTGAAGATGGTGTGATCCACCGCCTCCTCCTCAATACCGCATATCGGACACGTAGGCTGAATGTCCATGCCACGTCTAGAAAGAACCGAGCAAGTAGGGAGACAATTCCGAGCAATCTTCCATAGAAAAAGACGAACCCTGGGATGAATAGGAAGATGCCAAATCCAAGTCATGTCTGTAAGCGGACGGGAAGAAGCTCGGTAAAACTTGATAATGTCCCTGATGGGAGCACTCGGAATACCGGACCGCCTCCAGACCCTGATATCGGGGGAGTGCCCAGGAGAAAGAGGAATAGCAGCTATACGTCGTCTAAGCTCCTCGCCAAAGAAGCGGGATAACAGAGGAGTAGACCAAGAGGAATGATCCGACACCGTGAGGTCACTAACTCGCATATCAAGAGGAATATCAGTGCTGACGAAAGTAGGCCATCGAGACAAAGGAAGGTCAGCGATCCAAGAATCATAAGCAATGTCCACAGAAGCACCATTGCCAAGAATCCAGGAGATATTATGAAGGATGTCCGGAGCATGAGAGCAAACCTCTTTCCAAAAAAAAGAGTGACCTCGACGAGACTGCAGGTTAGTGGAAGGAGTCCACTCCCCATACTTGCCACGCATAAAGGAGCTCCACATACAGTGCGGATCAAGCAAAAAACGAGTAGCATGCCTAGCAATCAAGGCCTCCCTCCGAGCAGTCAAGGACTGGATCCCAAGGCCCCCCTCGGAAAGCGGTAAGCAGACACAGTCCCAGGCTAAAAGATGAACACCATGACCATCCTGGGATGAACCCCAGAGAAAATCCCTGAAATAATGCTCAATCCTCCTCAGACAAGTCAAAGGGACAACAGCATTAGATAAGAAATAGAGAGGAAGAGATGTAAGCACTGATCAAATAAGAGTGATCCTCGCCATCATAGATAGTCCAGTGACCTACCACCCCTCCAGCCGAGCACACGAATCCTCAAAACACTGGTAAGAACCTGCAACGGCTCCTACCTAAAACGAACAGGCCGGAGAGGGCATTAAATATTTGCCAGCGAGCTCTGACGTCTTGCCCCAAAAAGCTCTGCGGACCAGAGGCTCCAGCCTGCCTCTCCGTGTGGTAGTAGCATAACTGCATAAGACAGAGCTTTTTTTTCGGGGAAGGGACAGCCCCCACCGACTTGTCCCGTCTCCATGGCTGCACTCGTTGACCACTCTTTGACCGGCCAACCCTTTTTGTATCTTTTCTTTGCCATTATGAGAACGTACTGAAATGGAAACGAGATTAATTAATTTGATTAATTGATCAATTAATGTCTCACCATGAGGTGATCCTGGCCGTTGGATCTAACCTACGTTAATTAATCTATTGATTAATTAATTAACTAATCGGAAATTTATCTGCTTAAGTTGTAGTACTGGTGCCTCACACGGTCTCCTAAGCCACGTTGAGCGAATCCGAAGACGATTTGACGCTGTACATTCGACCAGAGGCCGAACCCAGCCGTCCGATCGGGGAGGTTTCGCACGGTCACCTCCGCGTGCGAAGGTTGCTGCATATAATAGGCCCGTCACGCAACGACGCGACGTCCTCTCTGTTAGGTTTAGGGTTACGGCCGGGGGAGGAAATGGCGAAGGCAAGCGAGAGGATGAAGGGGACGGTGAAGTGGTTCAACGACGCAAAAGGTTACGGCTTCATCACTCCGACCGACGGCGGAGAGGAACTGTTTGTGCATCAGTCCGCAATCAAGGCCGACGGCTACCGGACCCTGGCCGAGGGGGAGACCGTCCAGTTCACTGTCGCCAAGGGAGATGACGGCCGGACCAAGGCAGTTAATGTGACTCGACCTGATGGTGGATTCGTCCAGGGTGCCGGCGCCGGCGGAGGCCGCAGGAACCTCTACAGTGGAGGCGGTGGAAGGGGAAAGAGTAGTGGAGGTGGGAGGACCTACGGCGGAGGAAGGGGTTATGGCGGCGGAGGAAGGGGTTATGGCGGCGGAGGCGGCGGAGGGGGACCATGCTATAACTGCGGAGAGACGGGGCACCTGGCCAGAGACTGTTATCAGGGAGGCGGCTTCGGCGGCGGCGGAGGTTCCTGCTACAGCTGTGGGGAAGCGGGGCATTTCGCGAGGGACTGCCCTAGGAAGTGAGGGTGAATGGTTCTTTGACCCTCCTCAGATAAAAAATATGGCGCTTTTGATGGTGCTGGACTCTGCTGTTTTCTTAAACTTATAAATGGGTGACTGTTATGTGCATGGGGGAAGGGTTAAAGTTATAAAAGATGGATGATAGTCATATGTTTTCTCAATACATGGTTTTGTGGCTTTCATTCCCTCTCATTCTCTCTCTTTTTTGATATATACTTGTGGTTGTTGTTGTTGGAATGGACGCTTTTGTTGAAGTTAACTGGGGTTGATAATTCTTCGTGCTATACCATCTTCGACGTATACTGCTATAGCTTTTTTATTACATCAAGCTTGGCGTAACTGATATTTGTTAACTTGTTTATCTATTTTTATGGATTAGGCATGGGTATTTATTTTTATATTACCTTTGTACCGGTGTAGCTTTTGAAAGTAGAAATGCAGTTAGAATGCGATGGATGAAACCATATATGTTGACATGGAGATCGATGTTCATGCATGGAAGTTGTTGCTGATGATATGCTCCTTAATTTGCATGGCATGCTTCGAAGTGGTTTTCTTTCGTTTTGGTGTTATAATGTTCTTTTCTCATATCGTGTCGTTTGGTGGGGAAACTCTCATGGTTGCTTGAAGCTAGAGAAGACAAACTATTTACTTGATCATGCTGGTGTTGTTTGCAACTATTTTTATCATGCTTGCATGGTTTCTTAATTTGTCTTCGCTATGTCTGTGCTTTGAGGATTCAGTAAAGTGAATACAAGGAATGTTGAAGTTGCCCATTTTTCATTGTGCAATGCTCTATGGTTATCTGATAGGTTCAATCCTTAGTTGGATTGATAGCCATGGTTTTGGCTCATCCATTAGAAATATTGTATGCGGGAAATTATGAGTGAAACGGGAAACACAAGCTTGAATGCTTATCGAAGTTTGCCGTATCCAAAACTTCTTTTCATCTATTATGGTCATGGGAGGAATTTATCTTTATGATACCACGTACGTACACGTACGTACGGTTCCTTGCCCGAGCTGAGAGCAGCATGCATGGGAAGGCCTAGTACCACTTCCATCCAGGGTGAGATATCAAAATCCGCTTCCATCCCCTTCATAACTTTTTCGTGGCATGCTAATATTCAGCATATTTTTATTTCATTTGCTACATAAGAACGCGAGAAATATCTTACTGAGTTTCTGCTTTAAAGTAACAATATAAGATGTGCTGTTTTCTAGCTTCCAACGAATATTTCTGGCCCTTCGTTTTGGTGTATGTCAAGGTATGCCAGAGAGATTTTGAGTTTTAAGTTCGAGAGGATAAATGTTGTATGCTTTTTTTTCGATATTCTATAATTTTTGTTTTCCTGTCAGTTGGTTATCGTTCTTAATTTCATTTAACATAAATGTGATTGGTTCTGGTGTTACGTTCTCGTGTCTAAACTGTATTCTTCCTTGCACAGATAAAATGATTTTTATTATATTTTCAGTTCTTTGATTATAAAATATTTTGTGTTTAGGGTATCCGACTTTTGGATGGACTTTTGGCTTAACAAAATATATTTGTCTAGAACTAGGACGTCCAATTTATGGTTGGATGGATCGCTGGCTTGCTGCATTTATGCCCAGTCTAATTTCTCTTTAATCCATGGGTTCTTCCTTTGTTTTAGGGAGGATTTTTTTTTTTTTAAATCAATCCTAGTACAGCAAACTGGCCAAAAGAAAAACAATTATTTTATTCTTTTATTCGATAGGTTCTGTTTTGTTTCTCCTTTTTATCGGTCTTTATAATCGTTTTGATCCAATATCATTGAAGTAACTGCATATGACACCCTAGTTTTACTATTTGAGAATTCTTGTGAAATAAGTCTATTCCCATGTTCCTTCTTGTGCTGGTTTTTTTGGTTTTGATCATGGTTTGTACAATTTCTTTGATTCAATGTTATAGACTATAACTTTATATTATTGGTGATGTCACAGCCTAGTTTTACTATTTGAGACCTCATGAGAAATAAGACTTTGCCCAGCAATTGGTTCTTGTTACTTGTAAATCTCGATCAACTCTTGCTGGGGTAGGTCGGTCATCACCTCAGCTGATTGTTTTAACTTTCATTTGTAGACTTCTCTTTTAAAAAAAATATTTGCTTTGATTGGTACTTGTATCATCACATCTAACCTGATCTATTACGTACGTATACGTAGATAACATAGGTTTGATATATATATTTGTTATTGTTGATGTTTTTCTTCGTCCTTATCCTCTCTTATGCCCTATCAATTAGTCACAAGCGTTGATATTTCTAAAAAAAACGAACAGATTGGTTGTCAGCTTTTCACATCTATATTATTTTCTCAAGCGGAACAGTTTCATTTCTTTGATGGTGGTGGTGTTCGAAACACAATGAATATAAGAATTGAGGATGGACATAACACAGTGGGCAAAAGAACTTATACTTCACTGAAAAAGTGGCTCATGTCTCATCAAAAAGGATGCTTAGTTTTCCACACCTTTGCAGGAAATCTTCCTATTCTTAATGCTGACCATTTTGGCTTTCCAGCCCATGTCATCTTCCTATTCTTAATGCTGACCATCTGGCGTGATCCCACGTCATCCTTTGCATATAAATTCTAATCATTTATTCTAAGAACTGGGTTGGAGGATCACAGATATCGTTTTCAGTATGTCAGGGGCGATGGGACATGACTATGTTCGTAATCTACGTTACTTAAGTAATTCCGAGGTTCTCCAGCCTGGCTCCTCGATCGGTTGCATTAATTTAAAGCATGAATGCCATCGTGACGCATCGTGACACGGGGCGCTGGAGCGCACCATGCGATGCGCGCCATGAGCACTTCCTGGGGTTCTAAGCTCATCAAGTGGCCTCTTCAAGAAAGTTGTCCTCCGATTATTAGAACTTCATTGGTGCTTTCAGTGAGCTCACAATGACCCAAACTTTTTAATAGAAATGAACAGCTTCCTTTTGATTTCACTTCTGCAAAGTTTAACTGAAAGAGCTCTTCAATCTTGGTTTCATTTGCTGTAAGGCTTATAGTGGTGGACTGATTTCTAATAGCATGTGATGGGGCCAATGAACCCATGAACAACGATGATTCATCAGGAAGAAAATATTTGGGACCAGCGTAATGGACGCAACGGTTAAGCCCATCAGGGAGTTCAAGAGGGTGGCTATCTGGGAGTCAACCATGACTCGAGACCTCTGCTTCCTTGATAGTAAAAATCATGCACGTGATTGGTGGACTTCGATAATGCTGCCAGCCTCCTCCTCTCTTCCGCATCATGTGGCAGAGGTTGATGGGATAACAAGCCTTATCACATCCCCAGGCTCAACACAAAAAATCTTCCTCCAAAGGCCTCCATCTTCTCCAACCCAAAACAAGCTGCGAGAAGGGAACAAGGGGCATTGGCTTCGACTCCAGCTCCCGTCTCGGCTGCTTTCGACCCTCCAGCAGAACCAAGCCCCCGTCTCTCTCTCTTTCCCTCTACTACACCCCAGAGACGGACCAGACTCTACATCTCCTTGCCAGAGACTGTTATCAGGGCGGCGGCGGAGGTTCATGCTACAGCTGTGGGGAAGCGGGGCATTTCGCGAGGGACAGCCCAAGGAAGTGAGGGTGAATGGTTCTTTGACCCTCCTCAGATGAAAAATATGGTGCTTTTGATGGTTAATGCTGGACTCTGCTGTTTTCTTAAACTTATAAATGGGTGACTGTTATGTGCATGGGGGAAGGGTTAACGTTATAGAAGATGGATGATAGTCATATGTTTTCTCAATACATGGTTTTGTGGCTTTCATTCCCTCTCATTCTCTCTCTTGTTTGATATATACTTGTGGTTGTTGTTGTTGGAATGGACGCTTTTGTTGAAGTTAACTGGTTGATAATTCTTCGTGCTATACCATCTTCGACGTATACTGCTATAGCTTTTTTATTACATCAAGCTTGGGGTAATTGATATTTGTTAACTTGTTTATCTCTTTTTATGGATTAGGCATGGGTATTTATTTTACATTACCTTTGTACCGGTGTAGCTTTTGAAAGTAGAAATGCAGTTAGAATGCGATGGATAAAACCATATATGTTGACATGGAGATCGATGTTCATGCATGGAAGTTGTTGCTGATGATATGCTCCGTAATTTGCATGGCATGCTTCGAAGTCGTTTTCTTTCGTTTTGGTGCTATGATGTTCTTTTCTCATATCGTGTCGTTTGGTGGGGAAACTCTCATGGTTGCTTGAAGCTAGAGAAGACAACTATTTACTTGATCATGCTGGTGTTGTTTGCAACTATTTTTATCATGCTTGCATGGTTTCTTAATTTGTCTTCACTATGTCTGTGCTTTGAGGATTCAGTAAGTGAATACAAGGTGTTGGCCTGGTCAACGATCACACAGAGTCCCATGTGATGGGACTCTTCGTTAACGCCCACACAGAGTCCCAAGTAAGGGGACTCTTCGGAAATCCCTGTGACGCTTGGTATACAGGATCCTATTTATTCTCTGGTTCTATAAGTAGACGAGAATAGAGGTCTTCCTGTCTTCTAACAGAGGTAGAGGTCTTCCTGTCTTCTAACAGAGGTAGAGGTCTTCCTGTCTTCTGAAAGAGGTAGAGGTTGTCCTCTGTCTTTGAGATGAAGGATATGGGTGAGGCGATTTTTGTGCTGGGAGTGAGGATCCTAAGGAATCGTGCTAAGAGGTTTCTTGGTTTGTCACAAGAAACGTATATTGAGAAAGTCTTAGAACGATTCCGAATGCACTATTCTAAACCCATACCCCAATAGAGAAGCGCTGTACTTTAAGCATCGATCAGTGCCCTAAAACTGATAAGGAGAGGGAAAAGATGAGCAGGATCCCCTATGCTAGTGCAGTAGGGAGCTTGATGTACGCTATGTTGTGTACTCGCCCTGACATTTGCTTTGCAGTCGGCTTGGTTAGCCGATATCAAAGTAATCCAGGACTTGCTCATTGGGTTGCAGTTAAAAGGATTTTTCGTTACCTTCGTGGTACTGCCAATCTCACCCTATGCTATCAGGGTGGAGATTTGAGATTAAAGGGTTTTTGTGACTCTGATTGGGCTGGTGATAGAGATGAGCGTAGATCTACCACCGGATATGTGTTTATTTTTGAAGGTGGAGTTGTCACTTGGTGCAGTAAGAAACAAGCTGTATCGCCCTATCCACCATGGAAGCCGAATATATTGCTTGTTCGGCTGCTGTCCAGGAGGCTATATGGCTAAGGAGGTTCTTGAGGCGATTTGAGATATCTGCTACTCCACATGAGGCTATTCAGATCAGTTCTGACAGTATGGCAGCATTACAATATGCTAAGGATCCTAAGTACCATGGAGGACCAAGCATATTGACATCAGATATCACTTCATTAGACATGGTCAAGCAAGGAGAAGTTATCCTACAGCATATCTCCACCGGCAGGATGCTGGCTGATCCTCTGACGAAGCCTATTCCTAGGGATGTGTTCCAGGCTCATGTGAGGGGTCTAGGTCTGTATAGAGTGTGACAAACTGTGATATGTTTCAGACTTATATAGGAGTTTGTGTCTGTTTTTTATCAGACAGGGATTGTATGGACATCAATGACTATGTGTTAAAGTTTATGAAATGTTTATTTTCATTATTATGATGAGTTCATATTTATAGGCACATATGTGTATAAATGTCACAGGCTTAGATCAGCCCACTCACACGAGTGATCGCCCTGACACTTTGTAATGGGCAGGATGAAACTAATGTAGCCATTATAGATGCTTGAGTAGCAATGCATGAGTTGCAGAATGCATAAGTTGCAAAATGGGCTACATATATTATAACTGAATAGATTATAATAATAGTCGCCTCAGTATGGACTGAGATGAGACTCAGGAGAGTCGAGTACGGTGAACAATGCATATATGATGTATGCATTTTGATATGTCCACTAAATCGTACTAAGCTGTTGTAGCCGAACTAGGAGCATTAGTGAGTGCTCGAGACAAGCAACTTTGTGATGCTTGGACTTGTGTTCGTATGGTGTTTGAGTATGACATGGCCCATTGAGTGGGAGCTCCACCGTAACATGTATTATGTTACATGTGCTTAAGACGACCTTGTAAGGAGTAACGTGATATATACCCTCTCCGTTACTGTGTGAGCCTTACAACTATGTTGTGTCCTTGGACTTGAACCTATATCATGAAGTTGGAGTTCAGGTTGACTACCTTAGCCTTGTCCTCCAGGGTCATGGAATTGATACGGCCACATGAGACAATCCTAGGAAGTCAACTGGATAAAGATGGACTGGTATGAGTGTTCAAGGAAGATTATTCGTGACCACATCTTATGTTTGTGATCCATTGCTCGGGCAATCATGTGTCTGAGTGCATATGATTATGGATACTAACATTATGACTTTGTGTTTTTCAAGTACTGCTCAGGGTAGATCTCACTACAAAAAAGTATGTTATTTGTGGCGAACTTATTATGGCAAATATTTTCGTCGTTATAGGTTTATTTATAACGGCGAAATAAAAATTAAATTCGTCATAACAATGATTTATTACGACGAACTAAATTTTTGCCGTAATAAAAAAACTTATTACGACGAATTTATAATTCGTCGTAATAAGTCCACATTTTATTTTACAATTTTAATTTTTTTAATTTTCCTTTCTTTTTATTACGGCGAAAGCTTTTTCGCCGTAATAAAGAGACTTATTACGACGAAAAATTAATTCGTCGTAATAGGTCCACATTTTAATTTACGGTTTTAATTTTTTAATTTTTCTTTCTTTTTATTACGGCGAAATAAATATTTCGCCGTAATAAAAAGACATATTACGACGAATTATATAATTCGTCGTAATAGGTCTATTTTTTATTTTATGAATTTAAAATTTTTTTATTTTTCTGTCTATTTATTACGGCGAAATTATTTTTGCCGTAATAAAAAGACCTATTACGACGACTCTCATTCTTCGCCGTAATAGGTCCTTTTTGTATTTTAGCAATTTAAATTTTTTAATTTTTCTTTTTTTTATTACGGCGAAATAAATATTTCGCGTAATAAAAAGACATATTACGATGAATTATATAATTCATCGTAATAGGTCCATTTTTTATTTTATGAATTTAAATTTTTTTTATTTTTCTGTCTATTTATTACGGCGAAATTATTTCGCCGTAATAAAAAGACCTATTACGACGACTTTAATTCTTCACCGTAATAGGTCCTTTTTGTATTTTAGCAATTTAAATTTTTAATTTTTCTTTCTTTTTATTACGGCGAAATAAATATTCACCGTAATAAAAAGACATATTACGACGAATTATATAATTCATCGTAATAGGTCCATTTTTTATTTTATAATTTAAATTTTTTTTTTTCTTCTATTTATTACGGCGAAATATTATTTCACCGTAATAAAAAGATATATTATGTCGAATTATAAAATTCGTCGTAATAGGTCCATTTTTTTTTTTGCTACTCTAAAATTTTTTTTATTTGATGTGCAAACATGTGCATCGGTGACCGGGATCATGGCTTGGATCGATCGCATATCCTTTCACCCCCAAACGGTTGGGCAAACTGAAGTGGTGAACCATAGTCTAGGAAACCTTCTTAGGTGCCTTGTAGGCGAACACCTAGAGACGTGGGATTTATTACTGCCTCGTGCAGAGTTCGCCTATAATAGCTCAATGAACAGGTCCATGAGCAAGAGTCCATTTGAGATAGTCCATCGGTACAAGCCTAATCGTCCACTTGATCTAATTCCTTTACCCCTCCACACACGAGTCTCAGAGTCCATACAAACATTTGCACAACATATCAAAGACTTACATAAGGACATTAGCTAGAAAATAAATCTAAGTAATGAAACTTATAAAAGACTGGCTAACTCCCAAAGAAGAGCCAAAGAGTTCGGTGTAGGGGATTATGTCATGGTTAGGCTTAGGCCTGAACGGTTCCCACCAGGTACTGTTAAGAAACTTTACGCTCACGGAGTTGGTCCCTTTAAAATAATAGAGAAGGTAAGACCCAATGCCTATATACTAGATCTGTCCTCGGATTGGGGAATTGGCTCTACCTTCAATAGAATATAGGGAACCAACATCAATTCCTAGTGAGTACTTTGGACCTAACCCTCCTTTCATGAGAAAACCTACCCAAGAGTATCTACCACCAATTTTACCTAAGCGAGGAGAGCAGATCGAGCGTATCCTAGATGATCAAGCCATTACGATCCGGAACCACGGTTATCAACGCTACCTGGTCCGATGGTAGGGTTGCCCCGAATCTGATGATTGATGGATTACTTGAGAGGACTTGCAACACCTCGACCCAGCCCTACTAGAGAGATACCAGAGCCAGAATGACCCCTACTCGATGGGATCGAGTTCTTTCCATCCCGGGAGAATTGGTGCGGGCACCAAGATCAAGCAGAGGATTCTTAACCCTCTGTGGATATCTGATTAGTTATGATTCAAGTCTTGAGTTGGAAAATAAAGTTTAGTTTATTTTGAGTCCCATCCAGTTCATTTTATTCTAAATTGAGTCCTATCCAGTTCAGTTTATTTTAATGTGAGTCCTGTAGTAAGTTCATTACCTTACAAGAGGAGACATCAGTATTAGAGCAGAAGACAAGGCCATCATAGTCAGACAGAGCAGCTACTAGATTCAAGTTGGTGCCACACCTACTTCAAGCAACCCACATGCCGCCTAGTAGAGAAAGTAACCTTCATGATCTGGATGATCATTTTCCTCATCTGGATGCCATAGATTTTATGTCGAATCTAGCTGCCGCTAATTGCATCTAGAAGATCACCTTTCTCATATGGACGCTGCAGATTTCATGCCAAATTAAGCTACTGGTGATTGCATCTCAATCATATCTAGAAGATCACCTACCTCATCTGGATGCCACAGATTTCATGCTAAATCCAGCTGCCGTTGATTGCATCTAGAAGATCACCTTCCTCATCTGGACGCTGCAGATTTCATGCCAAATTTGATTAGGGAACCTTTTTTCTCTCTTTTCTTGGGCCCCAAGTCTCTTGCTCTATAAAAGAGACTCTCTTGTATGAATGATGTATCTTTTATTATTAATCAATCAATCCAAGTTTTGAGTTATTATGATTTTTGTTAATTGGTTCTCTGGCTCTCTTGTTTCCCTTGTCCTGCACGTGCCAACCACCTTTATCTTCCAATAGTGGATGCCCAAGAGCCCTTGGCCGGCCTTCCCTTTTCTACTCCTTCCTTATCTCTTTGCCTCTGTTGGCCCAGATGACAACCCAAGAGGGGGGGGGGGGGTGAATTGGGTTCTTTAAAAAATTTATCCTTTTAAAAATTGTTTGCTTAAGAAAAATAAAAGCAAATGCAATTTAAATACAAAGTACAGTGAATAAAACATAGATAGAGATAGAGTCAATGGAAGCACGGCAAACACAAAGATTTTATAGTGGTTCGGTGTATCCAACACCTACATCCACTCCCAAGATCCTACTTGGGTCCACCTATAATCTTCCTTGATTACAGCCGAGTTGTTTTACAAGCTCACAACTCAAACTTGTTGTTTTCCCGGGATCACAACGAACCCAGCCGGTTTTACACGGGCTTACCAGCACAAAACCCAAACACAAGCTATACCAAGCTTGTACCGAGGTAAGACTACCTCCACTAGTTCAATCCCCCAGATTGAACTAGACACAAACAAAAGAAATATTATTTTTCAAGTACACAGCTCCTCAATGAGCAAATAATCAAGTAAATGAACAAGGTTTAGAAAAGCCTGATTTGTAGTTGGTTGGCTTTTGAGCTTTTCTTCATTTCTTCTTTTCCTCAACTCCTTTGAAGTGTGGAATCGGGCCTCAGCTCAGATTCTTCACGGATTGAAAGTTGGAGTTGATTTGAGCTTTTTCTTCCTTTCTTTGAATGTTGAAAATCTCTTGATTTGCTCTTGAATGGCTCTTGGATTTTCTTCTAGACTTCTCTTGGATTGATGGACTTGAGCACAGATGAAGTCTCCTTTGATTTCATGCCTTTTCTTTTACTCTATTTTTGAATCTCGGATTTTTCAAATGATGCTCTATTTTTCCTCTTTTTCTGAAAGATTTTTCTTTTTCTCTCTTGATTTGTATATGTTTATTCTTGATTTGAAAATGGCCTCTCAATTTATAGACTCTGCGAAAATATAGTCGTTAGACACAAAGAAATCTAGCCGTTATTGAAAAATCTTACCGTTGATGCTGAGTTGGCATTCAGAAAAATCACGCCCAGATTTGTTGGAGTCGACTCCAGCTTTAGGCGAGTCGGCTCGAAGACGCGATACCAAAAATAAAAATATTCAGAAAGTCAAAGGGTCGACTCATCGAAAATAAGGTGTCGACTCCTGACAGTCGGGGGTCGACTCATGAAAAGTAAGGGGTCGACTCGAGAAGTGCTCAGAAAAATAATGCTCTGGTGTCTGAGCGGAGTCGACTCACACAGTCATGGAGTCGGCTCGATAAAATCGGGGTCGACTCAAGAAATCACATGGGTCAACTCGAGACAAACAGACATCTCTGTATACTGAGTGGAGTCGACTCTGAAACTCTAGAGTCGGCTCCGGAACGTATTGAAAATCAAAGAATTTTCTGATTGACTTGAAATTCGTTCCAGATTCATTTTAAATTAATTTTTGACTTGAATACAATAAAATTGTCTTTAGGAATCAATTCAAGAAATGTTCCATAAACTCATTGATTGAGATATAAAGTATAAAAATTTCTTTTTGAAAGCTTAAACATGGAGCTTGAAGTTACTTTCAAATTGATTAAAGTCATACTTAACATACTCATTAATTGTTCTAAATTAAATTCATTGCTCATGTAAATAAACTCATTGCATCTTTTAATATACTCATGGCTTTTGGTAATCATCAAAATCAATAAGATTGGGGCAACAATTTCTCAACAATCTCCCCAACAATCTCCCCTTTTTGATGATGACAAAAACATTGAGTATATGCATGATTGATTAAAGAATTTATTTTATTTTCATAGTTAGGCTCCCCCTGAATGAGGTAGCTCCCCCTATGAAACTCAAATAAATATTCCATTCATTCAATTTAAGCTTATACACAATTTAATGTCAAAATACAGCCTTTTCATCTAAATTGCTTTTTCATTCATTCACTGTATGTGTAATGTTTAGTTATTACTTCCTTTTATGTCATTCATTCAATTAGTTTAATTTCTCCCATGCATATGCAGTTATAAAACTCTCCCCCTTTTTTGTTATCAACAAAAAGGTAGAGAAGCATCAAACATAATCACATTCATTCATTCAAGATATGTTTTAACAAGATATGAGATTCATTGATAATAAAGAAGTACATTCAAACTCAGATTACATTGAGCATTCAAAACTGACTTTTCATTACATCAATGTATCAAAATGTAAAACATAATATAAACTTCATTACATTGCAAAGACTAAGCATCTACTACATCAAAGTGTGTCCTTACAATCCTTGTTAAGTGATCTATAATATTCTTCATTCCGTCAGTTTGAATCTTAACATAATCCTTCAGTCTTTCATCTACAAAAGTACAAGCAGTTAATATTTTGTCTTGTAGTTCAGCATTGCACTTTGCATAGGTCTCACCATCTCCACAGATGTCTTTAAGTTCTTCAAAAATATTCTTTAGGTCACCACTTAAAGACTCAGTTGAAGTGCTAAGAGTTGATTCAATCTTGGTGATCCGATCATCTAATGAGTAAAGAGTTTCTTTAAGATTCATAAATTTGTTGTCAAACTCTGTCTTCAATTTATCAGCCTGATCATCAAGAAGACTCTTAAGCTGCATTAACTGAATATCTGAAAAACCGACAGACGAAGAAGATGACTGATCAACCATCGGAGCAGGAGAATGAACTGGAACAGGAATAGAAGAGCTCGGAGGTACAGGAGATGAATGTCTAACTGACGGTCCAGGTGCCTCAACATCCGCGGCTCTATCTTCCAACATACTTTTCCTTTCCCATCTGCCATCCTTCTTCACAAATCCCATTCTATGAATAGTGGTCAAACTATAGTAATCGGTGTGTCTTAAATTTCTCATTGGCTCACTATCGGATATGATTATCCCTTGGCTTTGAAAGATTTTAGTTAGTATCATGCCGTAGGGTAAACTAGATTTTCTCTTGCTCCCACAATCAGCAATGTACCATAATATCATGCTCGGAAGATTAATGGGTTTTCCAGTCACTATAGCATCCATTACAAAGATATCTCTCTCAGAAACATAGTCAAATCTCCAATCTTAGGGAATAGGATCCTACTACAAATATTATGGAGAAGTCTTAATTCTAAGGACAGTTGATTTACAAAAACTTCTTCAAAACCAACAATCTCTTTGTTAAGCAATCTTGATAGAGCTGGGCTTCTATCATTAGATAAAAAAGTGGAAGTACCAGACACTGGAAGTTCCAACAATCTTGAGAGTAAATCCACTGTCACTGTTATTCTATTTCCTCTAATGATGCTGACTAATCCATTGTTTCCTCTTGAGATTTTTATAAAATTCTTTAACTAGGGCTGGGTAGGTTGGACAATCTAAAGAACATATCTTCTCCCATCCCATTTCAATTAACTGCCTCCCCACAAGAAAACCTTCTGCCTCAAATAATTCAAAATCAACCTTCCTCCGGTTGTAATCACTCTATCGGCAAGACGATCTACCTGAGATGTAGCCGTAGTGGGAGAAGCACTCGGAGTCGAAGAGGATGAGGTGGTATCCATGCTCAGAGAGGGTTCATGAGCGGGATGCCTCACTGTCTTCTTCACCGCCTTCTTCCTTTTCATCTCGGCCGCACCAATGCTAGAACCACGGGTTTTAGGAGCCATTTGATTAGTGGAAGGGTTAATCAAGGATTTCTAACGTTTTGGTAGGTTAGGAAAAAATTTTGGAGAGAGTATTTGAAGGATTTGAGATGATAGAAATGAGCGACGAGTCGACTCTGCCCTAGATAAATCGACCTGGGACCACTTCGAGTCGGCTCCGCAAAGTGTGGGATCGACTCCAGGTAGTCATAGAAATTTATCGCGAAGTGGAGTCGACTCGCACAGAGATGGGGTCGGCTCCAGAGTTTCAGCAGAAACATGGAGTCGACTCCGATACTCACCGAGTCGGCTCCAAGACCATTTCAGAGCAAAAACACAAAGTTTCAGATAATCTGAAATGTGTCGGACATTGATCATAAAAAATTGATACAATAATCATTGGAGATCAATAAGATATGAGTTCTAGATAAGATTTCCTTAAAGATCAGGGATTTAAAAGAATTTTAGATAAAATTTCCTTAGGGGTTTCAAATTTATTCTAATGGATCACAAATCCCTAATTCTCCTCTAAGATAACAGAATCTTTCTTCACTTAGGGGTTTTGTAAATATTAGCTAATTGATCTTCAGTATTAACATAATCAAGATAAATTTCATTATTGGCAACATGTTCTCTTATAAAGTGATATCTAATTTTAATATGTTTTGTTCTAGAATGTTGAATAGGATTTTTTGTTAGATTAAT
This sequence comes from Calamus simplicifolius, assembly GCA_900491605.1. Lineage (NCBI taxonomy): Eukaryota > Viridiplantae > Streptophyta > Magnoliopsida > Arecales > Arecaceae > Calamus > Calamus simplicifolius. The sequence continues at coordinate 529,049 of UESW01004229.1, read as the reverse complement.
TGCACTTGTATTATCACATCTTATAGGTGTCTTATCAAGTGTGATACCATAGTCTTCAAGTTGTCACTTAATCCATAGGATTTGAGCACAGCAACTTCCAGCTGCAACATATTCAGCTTCAGTAGTTGATAATGCAACTGAATTTTGCTTTTTGCTAAACCATGAGATTAAGTTACTTCCTAAGAATTGGCATGCACCACTTGTGCTTTTTGTATCTAACTTACATCCAGCATAATCAGAATCAGAATAAGCAATCAGATTTAATGTTGAGTCTCTAGAATACCATAAACCTACATTTTTTGTTCCACTAAGGTATCTAAGAATTCTTTTAACAGCAATTAAATGTGATTCTTTAGGTTCAGACTGAAATCTAGCATATAAGCAAACAACAAACATTATGTCTGGTCTACTTGCAGTTAAGTAAAGTAGGGATCCGATTATACCTCAATAATATTTTTGATCAACCTTCTTACCTTCTTCATCTTTGTCCAGCTTGCATGAAGGACTCATTGGTGTTCCGAGGGGTTTGATTGATTCCATACCAAACTTCTTTAGAATTTCTCTTGTGTACTTTGTTTGGTTGATAAAGATTCCCTCTTTGCTTTGTTTGATTTGGAGTCCAAGGAAGAAGTTGAGTTCTCCCATCATGCTCATTTCAAACTCACCCTGCATCAACTTAGCAAATTCTTGACATAGAAGATTGTTAGTAGCACCAAAAATGATATCATCAACATATATTTGAACTACTAATAAATCTTTACTTTTTCTTTTCAAAAATAATGTTTTATCTACATTTCCTCTTATAAAATTATTTTCAATTAAGAATTTACTTAATCTATCATACCAAGCTCTAGGTGCTTGTTTCAAACCATATAAAGCTTTGTGCAATTTAAAAACGTGATTTGGAAATTCATGATCTTCAAATCCCGGTGGTTGTTCAACAAATACTTCTTCATTTATTAATCCATTTAGAAAAGCACTTTTTACATCCATTTGAAATAAGTTAAAATTCACGTGACATACAAATGCAAGTAATAGTCTAATGGCTTCTAATCTAGCTACTGGTGCAAAGGTTTCATCAAAATCATACCTTCTTCTTGATTATATCCTTTTGCAACTAATCTAGCTTTGTTTCTAATTACTATGCCATTTTCATCTAGTTTATTTCTAAATACCCATTTTGATCCTATAACAGAATGAACTTTAGGTCTTTCTACTAATGTCCATACGTTATTTCTAGTAAATTAATTTAATTCTTCTTGCATTGCTAACATCCAATTATTATCTTTTTCAGCTTCTTCAATAGTTTTAGGTTCAATTTGTGATACAAATGCAAGATGATTACTAATATTTCTCATAGATGATCTAGTTCTTATTCCTTGAGATGGATCACCTATAATCAATTCTTAGGATGACTATAAGCATATCTCCAATCTCTAGGAAGATCCATATCATTATGATTAGTGTTAGTATCATCATCCTTAGGTGAATTATTATCTTTAGCTTCTTGCTCATGATCTGAAGATACATCAATATTTAATTTTTCAAGATCTTTCTCAATTATGTTTGTATCTTCTTCATCATCAAACTTTTCGGAACGAGTTGCTAAAGATTCATCAAAGACTACATGAATGGATTCTTCAACAACTAAGGTTTTCTTGTTAAATACTCTATATGCTTTACTAGTTGTTGAATATCCTAAGAATATTCCTTCATCAGATTTAGCATCAAATTTGCCTAAATTATTTTTACCATTATTATGAATAAAGCATTTACAACCAAATGCATAAAATATTTAATGTTGGGTTTTCTATCATGCCATAATTCATAAGGTGTTTTCTTTAAAATAGGTCTTATTAATGCTCTATTTAGGATGTAACATGCTGTGTTAATAGCTTCCGCCCAAAAGTATTTCGAGAGTTTACTTTCACATAGCATGGTAGGGGCCATGTCTTCTAAAGTCCTATTTTTTTTTTACAACACCATTTTGCTGTGGGGTCCTAGGTGCAGAAAAATTATGATTAATACCATTTTCATTGCAAAAACTTTCAAATAAGTGATTTTCAAATTCAGTTTCATTATCACTTCTTAGAGACACTATGGTAGTATTTTTCTCATTTGTTACTTTCTTGAAGAATTTCAGGAATATCGAGAAAGTCTCATCTTTGTGAGCTAAAAACATTACCCAAGTGAATCTAGAGTAATCATCTACAATCACAAGACCATATTTCTTTCCTCTAGACTTGTGGTTCTAGTTGGTCCAAAAAGGTCCATGTGAAGTAGCTCTAATGGCCTAGAAGTTGAAACAACATTTTTAGATTTGAAAGAACTTCTTGTTTGTTTTCCAAATTGACATGCATCACATATTTTGTTGTTTTCAAAATCTATTTTAGTAGCCCTTTAACTAAATCCATTCTAATTAGTTTTCAAATCAGGTGTGTGCTTGCGTGACCTAATCTTCGATGCCATAACCAACCAATCATATTCATATTAGCATTATTAGCAACTAAGCAATGATTAGTAGACAGATTGTCTAGTCAATCAAGTATACATTGCCATTTCTATTTCCAATAAAAACAATGCTATTATCAATGGGATTAGCAACTGTGCATATAGAAGATTCAAAAGATACTTTAAAACCTTTATTACATAATTGACTAATGCTAATTAAATTATGTTTCAAACCATCAACATATAAGACATTTTAATATATGTGGAGGGAGTTATTTGAATGTTACCAAGCCCCGAGATTTGGCCTTTGCCATTATCCCCAAATGTAACTACTCCTCCTCTTTTGCTTTCGAGGGTGATGAATTGATCTTTGTCACCCGTCATGTGCCTTGAGCAGCCGTTATCAAGATACCACTTTCACTTTGATCTTTTGGCCGCAAGACACTCCTGCAAAGATGATCAAGTCTTATGTTTAGGTACCCAAGCTTTCTTGGGTCCTTCATGGTTAGTAGCAATAAAAACTGTTCCTTTTGGAACCCATATTTTCTTTCCTTTAATATTTAAGTTTTTATTAGGTTTTAGAATTTTACATTCATAAGATTTATGTCCTTTTTGATTACATTTAAAGCATGTAAAATTACTTTGGCCAGCACACACAAAAATATTTTTCAGTGATTTTTGTTTTCTAAAAGTGTTATACCCTAATCCGGCTTTGTCAAAAACTGCTTTTTGACTATTTAATAACATGTCCAATTTAGTTGAGCTTAAGGTAAACTTATCAACTATGTTCTTATATTTTTCAACCTCTTTCCTTAGTTTATCATTTTTATTGAAATTAATTCTTTTTCTTTTACCAAAATTTTATTTTCAGATTTAAGTTTCTTAACTCATTATTAAGATCTTCCTTTTCTTTAATGAAAGTTGAATTTTTATTTTCAAAAGCTTTTATTTCTTTTTCAGAACCTTGAAATCGCCGACAAGTTCATTAAAAGCATCAAATAATTCATCAAATGCAAACTCATCGCAAGGGTTATCGGAACTTACCTCATCGTTGTCGTCTGCCATAAAACATACATTTGTGACTTTCTTTTGTTCTTCTTCTTCGGAAGAAGATTCTTCGCTATCACTCCAAGTCGCCACATAAGCCTTCTTTTTCTTTTTGTAGGCTTTCTTTAATTTAGGACATTCATTCCTAAAGTGCCCCAGTTTATTACACTCATAGCAAGTCAAAGGGTCTTTCTCTTTTTCTTTATCCTTGTCCTTGTTCTTATCCTTTTCTCCTTCCCACTTTGCTCCAAATTTCTTCTTGTGGAAGGGTTTCTTTCTCCTCATGAATCTTTTAAACTTTTTAGCTAAGAGCAGTCTCTTCATCATCATCATCATCATCGCTGCTGCTCTCTTCTTCTTTTGCAGCTTTGAGGGCAATCACTTTCTTCTTCTTTGTGTCCTCCTCTATGTGCTGCTTCATTGTCAACTCATGGGTCATAAGTGATCCTAGAAGCTCCTCTAAGGGTAGAGTGTTGAGGTCCTTTGCTTCTTGGATTGCTGTCATTTTGGCTTCCCATGATCTTGGTAGTGACCTAAGAATTTTTCAAACAAGTTCTGAGTTAGTATATATCTTACCAAGACTTTTTAAACCATTTACAATATCTGTAAATCTAGTATACATGCATGCAATGGTTTCAGATTGTTCCATGCTAAACAACTCATATTTATGAACAAGAATATTAATTTTAGATTCTTTTACTTGGTTGGTACCCTCATGGGTAACCTCTAATCTATCCCAAATCTTCTTTGCGGAATTACATGTGGAGATTCTATTAAATTCATTTGCATCTAAACAGCAATATAAAACATTCATGGCTTTAGCGTTAAGCTGTGCCATCTTCCTATCATTATCATTCCAGTCCCTTTCGGGCTTAGGAATAATAGTGCCATCAATAACATGTGTGGGTGTACTAGGTCCATTAATTATAACACCCCATAGTTCATAGTCAGAAGCTTGAATGAATATCCTCATTCTAGCTTTCCAATATGAATAATTTGAACCATTAAACAGTGGAGGTCTATTTGTAGAATGACCTTCAGCAAATGATCCAACTTGAGCTGCCATTTGGATCTTTAGCTCTTGATCGTGTGATCAAAATCTAATGAGCACTAGCTCTGATACCAATTGTTGGCCCAGATGACAACCCAAGAGGGGGGGGGGTGAATTGGGTTCTTTAAAAAATTTATCCTTTTAAAAATTGTTTGCTTAAGAAAAATAAAAGCAAATGCAATTTAAATACAAAGTACAGTGAATAAAACAGAGATAGAGATAGAGTCAATGGAAGCACGGAAAACACAAAGATTTTATAGTGGTTCGATGTATCCAACACCTACATCCACTCCCAAGATCCTACTTGGGTCCACACTATAATCTTCCTTGATTACAGCCGAGTTGTTTTACAAGCTCACAACTCAAACTTGTTGTTTTCCCGGATCACAATGAACCCAGCCGTTTTACATGGGCTTACCAGCACAAAACCCAAACACAAGCTATACCAAGCTTGTACCGAGGTAAGACTACCTCCACTAGTTCAATCCCCCAGATTGAACTAGACACAAACAAAAGAAATATTATTTTTCAAGTACACAGCTCCTCAATGAGCAAATAATCAAGTAAATGAACAAGGTTTAGAAAAGCCTGATTTGTAGTTGGTTTGCTTTTGAGCTTTTCTTCTTTTTCTTAACTCCTTTGAAGTGTGGAATCGGGCCTCAGCTCAGATTCTTCATGGATTGAAAGTTGAGTTGATTTGAGCTTTTTCTTCCTTTCTTTGAATGTTGAAAATCTCTTGATTTGCTCTTGAATGGCTCTTGGATTTTCTTCTAGACTTCTCTTGGATTGATGGACTTGAGCACAGATGAAGTCTCCTTTGATTTCACGCCTTTTCTTTCACTCTATTTTTGAATCTCGGATTTTTCAAATGATGCTCTGTTTTTCCTCTTTTTCTGAAAGATTTTTCTTTTTCTCTCTTGATTTGTATATGTTTCTTCTTGATTTGAAAACGGCCTCTCTATTTATAGACTCTGCGAAAATATAGTCGTTAGACACAAAAAAATCTAGCCGTTATTGAAAAATCTTACCATTGACGCTGAGTTGGCATTCAGAAAAATCATGCCCAGATTTGTTGGAGTCGACTCCAGCTTTAGGCGAGTCGGCTCGAAGACGCGATACCAAAAATAGAAATATTCAGAAAGTCAAAGGTCGACTCATCGAAAATAAGGTGTCGACTCCTGACAGTCGGGGGTCGACTCATGAAAAGTAAGGGGTCGACTCGAGAAGTGCTCAGAAAAACAATGCTCTGGTGTCTGAGCGGAGTCGACTCACACAGTCATGGAGTCGGCTCGACAAAATCGGGGGTCGACTCGAGAAATCACATTGGTCGACTCGAGACAAACAGACATCTCTATATACTGAGTGGAGTCGACTCTGAAACTCTAGAGTCGGCTCCGGAACGTATTGAAAATCAGAGAATTTTCTGATTGACTTGAAATTCATTCCAGATTCATTTTAAATTAATTTTTGACTTGAATACAATAAAATTGTCATTAGAATCAATTCAAGAAATGTTCCATAAACTCATTGATTGAGATATAAAGTATAAAAATTTCTTTTTGAAAGCTTAAACATGGAGCTTGAAGTTACTTTCAAATTGATTAAAGTCATACTTAACATACTCATTAATTGTTCTAAATTAAATTCATTGCTCATGTAAATAAACTCATTGCATCTTTTAATATACTCATGGCTTTTGGTAATCATCAAAATCAATAAGATTGGGGCAATAATTTCTTAACAATCTCCCCAACAGCCTCTATTCTAAATTTTTTCTATTATTCTTTAACCCTTGTATGGTGATCTTGCAGATCCCTCAGTAGCCATGAATTCAGGATTCAAGGTGATCGTCATCCTGGTCAGCGGATACTTGGCCAGATCCGTGGGCTCAAAGCTTGGTCATCTAGGGCTCATCCGCCAGGCAGAGCAACCCCTTCAACACTTTGATCTTTCCCCTCTTGCCAGGTATACCCCTCTAATCTACTAGTAACTTTCTTGTAGGAGAGCAAGCTCTAACGAGGCTTCTTAGCCTTGGTGGTCCTTCTTCCTTATTTTTTAGGAACTGTTTCGCGTGGATTTACTATGAATTTTTCTGAATCCCTCTTAGGCTATTATTTTGGGAGAATAATCAACTGCAATTATTAATCATTAAAAAAATTACTTGCATGCGAATCGGTCCTGCATCACAACTAATATGCGTGGAACAGGTGGAATATGTGATGATTCTACATTTGTGGAACAAACATTTGTTGAGGAGCAGATACATGAGTTAGCTCGGTATCATAATTTAATTAAAGATGCAGATGGACAATTATATCCGGATTGTTTAAAATTTTTTATGATCTCTTTTCTTAAACATTTATTCCGCATAAAATATATGAATGGATGGTTTGAAAAGAGTTTTACCATGGTTCTCAAATTACTAAAGGATGCATTTCTAGAAGGCACTGGTTTACCATCCTCTTATTATAAAGCAAAGAAAGTTATCAACAAATTGGATCTTGGATATCAAAAGATCCATAGTTGTTCGAAAGGCTGTATGTTATATCATAGCGAAAATGCTGATCGAGAGTCATGCAATATATGTGGATCATCACGATGGACAACTCATGAAAGGATGAGGATAATGTAATGAACAAAATAAAAAAATCGGCGAAGATATTGCGTTACTTTCCTCTTATTCCTCAATTGAAAAGGCTATATTCATCATAAAAAATAGCTTCATTAATGAGATGGCATGATGAAGGGCATGCGAAGGATGGAATGTTGAGACATCCAGAAGATAGTCTAACATGGAAAGCATTTGATGCTAGGCATTCTAATTTTGCTTCTGATATTCGTAATGTTCGGTTGGGTTTAGCTTTAGATGGCTTCAATCCTTTTCGGACTCTAAATTCTACATATAGCACTTGGCCAGTTGTTCTAATACCATACAATTTACCACCATGGTTGTGCATAAAATAATCCTCACTTATCTTGTCAATGGTTATTCGAGGTGATAAGGGTCCAGAAAATGATATTGATATTTTTCTACAACCTTTAATAGAGGAACTGAAATAGTTATGAAAAGGTGTCGATGCAATAGATGCTTCAAATGGTGAAATATTTAAACTACGGGCAGCTTTGTTGTGGACTATTAATGATTTTTCAGCATATGCCAATTTATCTGACTGAAGTACAAAGGGAAGGGTTGTATGTCCTTGTTTTGTAGATTCGACACATTCAATTTGGTTAAAACATGGAGAAAAATTTTGTTATATGGGACATCGTCGATAGTTAGAACCTAATCATCCATTTCGATTCCAGAAAGATTTATTTGATGGTACCATAGAATTGGGATGTGCACTTATTCCACCTTCTGAAACTAATGTTCATATGCAAATTGATTCCATCAGTTACACATATGGTAAATTCTCAAAGTCTTCTAAAAAAAGAGGAAGGAATGATCAAGAAGGATTGTCAGAAGAAGTGACAATTGGTAGTATGGATGCACAGTTATTTGAAGATCCAGATAATTTTTTTAAAAAGAAAATGAGAAAGATGTACATATAGCATCTACAAATCAGTCTAGCAAACATATTTGGAAGAAAAGAAGTATCATTTTTGACTTACCTTATTGAGAACATAATCTTATTTGACATAATCTTGATGTCATGCACATAGAAAAGAATGTTTGTGATAATCTGCTTGGAACATTGTTGAATATTGATGGAAAGACCAAAGATAACATGAAGGCATGATTGGATTTAAAAGAATTGGGTATCCGACCGGAGCTTCATCCAATAATGCTTGCTAATGATAGAAATTATTTGCCTCCTGCATCTTATACAATGTCTTATCAAGAAAAAAATAATTTACTTACAGTATTAAAAAATATTAAAGTACCTAATGGATATGCATCAAACATTTCAAGGTGTGTGCATCTTAAAGATATGAAAATTTCTAATCTCAAAAGTCATGATGGTCATATATTGATGCAAGATATCTTGCTAATAGCTTTAAGATCATCAGTGCCTAAACAAGTTCTTGCAGTTATAATTCGACTATCATCATTCTTCAAGGCATTATATTTAAGTTATTGATCTAGAGAGATTGATCAGTTGGAGTCTGATGTTACTATTACACTTTGTCAGATGGAAAAGATTTTTTCTTTTGGATTTTTTACTATTATGGTATATCTACTCATTCACTTAGCTTCGAAAGTCAAGCTCGGCGGATTGGTACATTATAGATGGATGTATCCTATTGAAAGGTACACTATAGTCTAATGTATCCTAATGATCGGTATACTATACTATTATTAAAAGTAGCATCATCATTATGCTATATTTAGAAATTTATTTATCTTGTAGGTACCTTGTGCGATTGAAAGATTATATATGAAACAACGCCTATCTAGAGGTTTGATTGCGGAAAGATATATTGTTGAAGAGTATTTGACATTTTGTTCAAGATATATTCAACGTGTAGAGACAATGTTTAATAGACCCCAACGGTATAGTAATTTCATAGATAATGCAGAATTGTATAAGTTTTCAACAGCAGGTAGAGTAATGGGAAAATCTGAAACTATTGTATTGGATCATAAATCAATGGCACAAGCACATCGTTATGTGTTATTCTATAGTGAAATGATATCTGACTATCGTAGGTTAGTATGATATATTGCATTTCAAGTTTAAATATCATATCTTCTTTTTTGTTCTAAATGAACAAAATAATTTAATGCAATGAATTTTTATTATATCAACGACAAGCTAATCATAGCACTCGACCTAATCTAAGGATTGAGCAGCGATGGTTAGTTGAGTTATTTTCTACATGGCTTTCAAAATAGATTTGACATATACTTAAAGAAATATGGATTGATTTAATATCAAATAACCTGTTAACATTTCTTATTATTTTTTAGGTATCATCGACGATGGAGAGAAATTTATCGGCTGAATTAATAGCCCTGGCTTGAGGACCTAACAAAGTTGTCAATAGATATAATGGTTTCATAATCAATGATTTTAAATTCCATACTAAAGATCGTGAGAAATTCAAAAAAATACAGAACAGCTGTGTTATGGTGGAAGCAGATGGAAAATTTATTACGGTGCACTAAAAGATATTTATGAGTTGAGTTACTACGAAATCTTTAAAGTCATATTATTTAGATGTGATTGGGTAGATATCAACTCATCAAGGGGTTTGAAAAAAGATGCAAATAGATTTACACTTGTTAATTTTACAAGGTTGATACATACTGGTATCTTATTGAAGGATGATCCATTCATTTTTTCTTCTCAAGCTCGTCAAGTATTTTTTGTACAAGATGCAAAAGATAAAGATTGGGCTACTGTTATTAAAACAAAACCTAGGGACTTATATGATATGGGAAAGCAGCTGGAAGATGATGAAGATAATGACACTTATACGCATTCCATGCCATTCAATTTTTTTTCCGGTTAATGACATACATGCTACGGTAACCTTGGTTAGGATAGAATTTGAAGGAAATGATAATGCTTGATTCTTATTGGTACTAAATTTTGCAATGTATTAAATTTTGTAGTAATTATTATATTAAATTAATATTTATTTTCACTAACTCTGATTCTGATATAAATGATAGGTGACATTATGCTGCACTCACGGATAGAGGCCGGCCCTTCTACTTCAGCACAGAATGATGATGCTGGTCCTTCAATTCCGAACACTGTGTCCACTCCTTCGGCATCTATTGCAGGTCCATCATCCTTGGGGCATCATGATTCTATTGTCAGTGCAGGAGATGATCTGCACATTCAGGGTAATTTATTTTTTTATTTGGTTTGATAAAATTTATTTACACTTTTTACTATAGTTTGCTTACATCTATTTTTATGTAGACGGATCTAGGAGCGTTACACGTAGACGCGGGCCCATGGAAGTACGAGATGTATGGCAGATGCGTGAGGGTGATAGGATAGTAATTGAGTGCAATCAGCTGGGGCAACCAATTAAAAAAGCCTCTAGCTTATTGAGTTCCTTTTTAGGGAGTATTGCACGGAGGCATCAGTTTTGTCCATTGAGTTATGCAAAATGGAATGACATGTTTCTGATGCATAAAGTTGAGATTCTACGAGTTGTGCAGGTAAAAAAATGAATCTAAATAGTTCTTATTTTGTATATTATGCTATGTTTTATATTTTTTAGTTTTAATATTTTTTCTTTTGCAGTCCAAGTTTATACTTCCTCTATCCTCTAATGACTTTGTACTTAAGTCTCTCAACCGAAAATGGAAAGAATATAAGGCATATTTGAAGACGAAGTATAAGTTGCCGGGTATGACCGAGGAGCAAGTAGTTGGTACTCTGCCTCCTGATGTACCCCCTCATCAGTGGATGGAGTTGGTTCATTATTGGTTCTCCGAGAGGGGACAGGTATCTTGTTATTTAATCTTCTTGCTATTTAATCTTTTAAGATACTTTATTAAAATATTTATTTAATTTTACGATATATTCTAATATTGGTAAAGCTGCACGAGCATCTCTGTCTGTTTTCCATACATCGGGTTTCAAGAGTTATGCACAAGTCAGACAATAGTTTGTTTGTTTCTTAAACTATAAATTCTTTAATTTTTTATCGTGAACGATGTATCATGAAACGTATCACAAAACATATCGAATGCATAAACCTAATTATTAGTTTAGTTGAGTGATAAGTCTATTTATTATCCTAATTTAACTATTAAAATAAATATTAATTACTTTAAATTTATTAAGAATTGATACTTTTTATGGATGTTTGCAGAAAAGGAGCGATTATTGGAGTCCAATGATGCAGACGACACTCAAATCAGGATTCGGTTTGCCCAAAAAGGAAGAAAGAGATGATTTCGCATGATTTTCGATGCAAACTAAGGCAGGTGATATTGAATGGATGGCTGAGAAATTTTTTCACAATATCTAAACGATCTTGAGCATCCGATTGACTCCAACTTTGACTAGAAGGAAACCCTAGATGAGCTCTATAAAAGGAGGACCTCATGCAGTATTTGGAGGAGTTTCTACAAAGCTCTTTTTATTCTTCTTTTATTTAGATTATTGTATTTAGGTCTGGAAGAAAAAAATTATGGAGGGAATATTGGCAGCAGCAATGCGTGGCTAGATTCCTTCAACTTAGGATGATGATGAAGCCTGTAATCATGTTTTATCTTTCTTTTTATTCTTAATTTCTATGCAATAAAAGTTATGCTCTTCTTTATTATATCTTTTTAGTTATTTTTTGATCGAGGTTTTGATCTGACATATACGCCTATACCCTCTATCGACGTACCATGATCTCAGAATACGATACGTGCCTAAGAGAGGTACGATCGTAGTATGATAGATTAGACCCTTAACCTTGCAATTATTAGATAGTTTATACTCTAAGAGGACGTGCTGTGATCTTCTGATATGGTCCGTGCTTGACAAAAGATAAATTATTCTAATTTTAAATTTGCAAAAATTATTACTATTGCAACATTTAAAAAAGAAGATAAAACATGTTTGCATGGTGGATTCGGATTCTTGGGTTGTTTCTCCTGTTATTTGAATTTCATTAATTAATTAGTTGTTATCTTTTAATAACCGCTATTCTTAATATAATCATCTATAGATAAATTTTCTTTTTCTCTTTTGTGAAATAATTTTCTTGATCCCCGAGGATACGATCCCGATTCACTGCTAGCTATAGTAGTGAGTAGGCTTTATTTTTGACCGCCAACGAAAGCGATCATTGAGTTGAGTAGTTTATGATTGATTGCATAAATGTTTGGAATTTTATTTAAAAGATTGATACATTCACAAAGTATAATTGATTGCAAAATTTTCATTGCTGCCTGTGTAAATGGAGCTAACTAAGCCCTGGTTTGGCTAAACTAACGTTTTGGAAAAGATAGAATTTTTGCTGGGCACCTTGCATATGGATAACAGACATTTCATTGTAGGCAACTTAAAACAGTTTGGCATTTTCCATTTTTCCATTTCCTTTTTCATTGTATGTATTGTTGTTGTAGTTAATTTTGAAACAGTTGTAAAATGCTCTCTTTACAAATGCAAATAAAGACTTATCGTGAAGACAATCTGAATTTAACATGAGGCTCCAATGATACACTAGACTGAGTCACAGGTAAGGCCAAATGTCCAGAAGAATCGGGCAATAGTTGTCTGATTTACATTGAATGTGTATTTTGTCTCGTGTGATCAGATTTTGATTCAAGTCTTATGCCAATCATTTGTATAATTACTTGAGTTTATAACTGCATATTTTGTGCATGACTTGTTCTTTGAGAAAAAGTTGGGCAAGTTCTGTACATCATTTTAGGTTATATATTAATAGAAATTGCATCCAAGATATTTCAAATGTATTTTTCTTATGTTCTCTTGATCACCAGAGGGTATAAATGTTATGATTCTTAGTCTCATGGAGTACAAGTGATTTAGTATCATTTTTCAGAAACAACACCATGAGAATGGTTATCTTGTGCTTCATGTCATCTACTCTTATAATGGTGATGGTGACACCATTTCTTTCCCTTAGTGTAAATAATTGTTTGCAAGCAGAATCCTACTCGAGATATACTAGATAATTCGTTGATGGGAAGAGGCACAAATCCAACAAAGGAACTGGCCTGTGATAAAGATCTAGGTCCATGTATCATTTCCTCTTATATACCTGCTAACAATCAATCAACAATAGCCTTCAAAAAACGAAAAAACTTGTACTTCCCATCCCATCAACTATTCTGACAGTCAAATAAGCTATGCTTGAAGAAATAATTCATAAGATGGCGACTAGGAGGTGTTACAATTGTGCAGGGGAGTGTTATCTGAGGAAGATACATGATTTGTTGTCCAAAGCTACACTTCAAAAACATGCTGTAGATTACTCTGGGATATTCTGTCTAGCATGAAACAGAGTTCTATAAGTTGTGATTTTAATACCATTTGATCTTGGATGGTTCCATTTTTAGTTTGACATCATGAACCCTTGCTTGGAGAGCTTGAAGTTTATATAAATACCACCTCCATATTTTTCTCCGGGCAACAGAGGAAGGTCTCGTGTCTCTACTTAAGATGCCTATATTTCTGATATGGAAGTCTTTATGATGTTTGGTTTTACAATTTAGCTGAGTTATTTAATCATTTAGACTTCTCAAGGGCTTCTGTTCTCATTGTTCATGTACACACTGTTCTTATAAGTGATGGCTGAGATAGCTGAGGTGCTTGCTATGTTGGATTGAACTAGGTAACTTAAAACAGAGCCATGCTAATAGTTTTTCATCTATGGAGTATGGATGGTCTAATATTATTTTAAGGGGTTGTGGGTCTCTGTCAGAGTTATGACAGCAAAGCGAGTGTGGGGGGTTTCTAACGCATGGTATGATGGGATCATGGGAATTTGGCTATTGTCGCGGTGAGGGGGTAGATGATGCGCATGTGTGGTTGATTTAATAAAGGGGAGCATAGCAGTGAAGCGCTTTGTGGCAAGTTGGCAACCCCCCACATTTCTGTACCTGACCCCCCCCCCCCCCCCCCAAACGTGCACTGTCGTATACTTTTCTATTAGACCACAAAGGAATCTAGGCTCTTTTGTTCTTCTTATTCCTTCTCTCCCTCTTTCTCTCTCTCTCTCTGCACTTGCGTTTAAGTGTGCACGTTTGTGATTTTACTGCTCAATAAATGATTAAAGTATCAGGCTTTAGGTTAATCTTGTACTATTATAATATAAAGGTTTAGCATGGCAGGAACGAATCCCTTATTGAATTCCATGTTTCATGCATGCATGCCTTTTTCATTTTTTGATGAATTTGAAGAGGACAAAAAGAAATCCAATTTTGTCCCTTTATTATGATCATCACTTCAAACTCCCTTTTGTTTCTTGAGGATTACCATATGATACCTCCTATGTTCTTCCCCTAAATGGAAACCAGTACCAGATAAGGTTTGAATATGCATGGTTGCTGGTGCCATGACTGCCTGCCATCTCTAATTTGTTTCCTTGAAGGTGACACTTAAATAGCATATGTTACTATATGAGCCATCCAATTCATTGAAATATTGATTGAATTCATCAAATACATCTAACTTTACAAATTGTATAATTTTTTTTTATAGATGGATGAGCATGGGCGGGAATCCAGTGAGGTGGAGTTTTACCGGATGACTCATACTCACCATGATAGATGAGTCGAGGGACTTATATGTAATTATTTATTACAATTTATTTCATACAATAATTTTAATTTGATTATGTTATTCAGTAATATCTAACTAATTTTTCTAAATTAATACAGGAAAGAGCTACATCTCTTATTGCTGAGCGTGTCGATGTCTTTACAGCATCTATGCAGAGTAGTCGCATCGAGACCGAGGTATTTACAGAGCTGATGGGACCAGAGCGCTACGATCGAGTGAGAGGTTATAGAGTTGGAGTTACCTCCACTCAGTTATCTGAGGTGAGTAGACTTATGGGTGATGTGTAGATGCTATTCATGATACACGTGTTCGCAGACTTAAGCATGCGATTGAGGAGATGCAACGGTCGAGTGACGCAGCGATGGAGGAGATGCAACGGAGGAGTGCAACCGAGAGAGCAGCCGATAGAGCATTGATAGATTCCATGAGAGAGCATATTGAGCGGCTTACATTTCTCGTACAAACGGTTGTTCCACATCAGATAAATACATATACTATTAAATATATATTTTATGTTAAATTAATTATTTATCTAATATTCATTGATAGTTTTTGAAATTAAATATTTATAATTTTTTATAGGCTTTTGGAGCATCAGATCCTCGCAGGCAGGGTGACGACCTTCCTCCTGCAGTTCATTGACCTTGGCTTTTTTATTTTATATCTTTCATTTCATGTATCTTTAAATTTTATGAAACTTTAAATTGTAACACTCTCTTGATATAATGAAATTTATATTTAAAATTTTAATTTGAATGTGAAGAATGTGTGCAATGTGATTTTATTTGTTATAATTGCATTGTATATAACATGTTTAATATAAATTTTATCTTAATTGCACAGGTTTAAATATAATAGGTTCAATATATTTTTTTTTAACTTTTCTGTTTGTTATTTTATTAAAAAAAATAGAATGTGCCGACGCTTTTAAGTGTTGGCAACTGTCAGCATGTTCTGAAGCTTTAAAGCGTTGGGACCATTTGATCATGCCGACGCTTTAAAGCGTCGGCATGATCAAATGGTCCCAACGAAGCGTCGGCATGATCAACACGTTCCGACTCGGCATGTCTCGATGCTTTTAAAAAGCAATGAAAAAATATCCATTGCCGACACTTTAAAGCATCGGCCTATCCTGACGCTTATAGCATGCGTCAGGATAATTGATCTTGCCACGCTTTAAAGCATCGGCTAGATCAACCTATACCGATGCTTTAAAGCATCGGTATGACACGACGCTTTGCCGACGCTTTTAAAAAGTGTCAGCAAATAACGTCTCCACCCCTAGCATCATGATGCGTGTAAAAGCGTCGGAACAATATTTTTTGATGCTTTAAAGCATCGGCAAATGACATTTTTAGCATTGGGAAAGCAGGAATTTGTTGTAGTTACCATTTCCGAAAGCTACTTGGAGAGCTTATGCTCCTCTTGAATTGATACATGCAGATATTCTTGGGCCAACTAGAACACCATATCTTAGTAATAAGAGATATTTCCTATTATTTGTGGATGATTATACTAGAATATTTGGTTATATTTTTTTGAACAAAAATGAGAAGCTTTCTTAGTTTTTCTTCAATTTATGTCATATGCAGAGAGACAAAATGGGCAGGAAATACAAATGTTAAGAACTGACTATGGAGGTGAATTCATTTATAAACAAACTTGGGATTATTATGAGGAGAAAGGTATAAGAGGACAACTCACCCTTTGGTATACCCCACAACAAAATGGCATTATGGAAAAAAAAAAATAGAACAATTGTCGAAATGGCGAGAAGTATGCTGAAAAGAAAGGGACTCCCAAACAAATTCTAAGCTAAAACTATTAATGCAGCTGTTTACATCTTAAACCGCTCTCAAACTAAAACAATTCTCAACAAAACTCCATATAAAGCTTGATATGATCAGAAGCCCCAGGTATATTTTCTTAAAGTCTTTGGCTATATTGCTTATTCTCTTAGTGCAGTACAAGAAAGAGAAAAAAATGGTAAAAATTGAGAAAAGTTCATCTTTCTTGGCTATAGCAATGAATCATAAGGATACAGACTTTTTAATCCTATCATAAATAAATTGGTGATTTCCCGAGATGTTGTGTTTGATGATATGTCAAATGGAATTGGGATGAAAGTCTTGCAGATAGGCCAAATATGAATGAACCTGAAGAAAATCAAGATAATGACAGTACAGGCTCTATTCCAACTAATTTTCCAAGTCCAAGATCTTCTATTGCAAACACAACAGATTCTGAAACTCCATCAAGGAAGGTATGCTCTTTAAGAGAAATTTATGAATCATGTGATATGGCTTTTTTCTCTTATGAGCCATAGATTTTTGAAGAAGAAATAAAGGAAGATAAATGGAGAAAAGCAATGGATGATGAGATTGCAATCATAGACAAAAATCATACATGAGATTTGGTGGACTTAGCCAAAGAAAAAGACATCATCGGCTTAAAATGGATTTACAAGACTAAATTTAATGAAGATGGCATGATTCAGAAGCATAAAACTCGTTTGGTGGCAAAAGGATACTCACAACAACCTGGTATTGATTTCAATGAAACTTTTGCTCTTTCGGTATGAATGGAAACAATTAGAATGATTCTTGCTTTAGTAGGACAACTTGAATTGCGGGTATTTCAACTTGACGTAAAGTTGACTTTTTTAAATGAAGAATTAGAAGAAGTGTTCGTAGAGTAGCCTAAAGGTTACTTGAAGAGAGTTGCGGAAAATAAAGTTTATCGATTATGAAAAGCTTTAGATGGATTAAAGCAAACACCTCATGCATGGAATAGTAAGATAGACAACTATCTTCTTCAAAGTGGATTCCAAAGAAGTTCAAATGAGCCATCTTTATATGTGAAGCATGAAAGTAATAATTTTTTAATTATTTGCCTTTATGTGGATGATTTAATCTACACAGGCACATATACAAAAATGATGGATGAGTTTAAGTAGGCTAAAGAATATGAGATTACAAATTTAGGGCTTATGAAATACTCTCTATGTGTATGCACGTATGCGTGCGCGCGTGCATGTGTGTGTGAGAGAGTGTGTGCGTTCTTTTGTGTGTTTGTGTGCATGCGTGCGAGAGAGAATGTCAGCTTATATGTTTGTGTGTGTGTGTGTGAGAGAGAGAGAGAGAGAAGGGGGGGGGGGGGGGGGCAAGTGTATGGTCTTAAGCTAGTCTGTAGAAGTCCTATGAGTATCTTTTAGTTGTGTAAAGAGTGTGCAAGTTTCTTCTGGTTGTTGAATCAAATGTCTGCTGCATTTGTAATGAACTAAATTGTTCCTTGTCAGTCTTGTAGTAGTACACCACCATGCTTCGCTTCTCTCTATTTTCTGTCTGTTTTGTCCATTTTACTCACTCTTTTCTTTTCCCTGATGTTGTGTCCTCTTTCATTGTCTCAAAAAAAGTAAATTGATCTCATTTAACCATTTTCTTTTTCCTTTTTCATCCATTTTTCTTTTATCCCTCCCTTATGGAGACGGCACCAATCAATTTTTTAGGTTCAGCTAGCTAGAGGAGCGGAAAAGGTAATGATTCGGCAATGTTTTTTTGTGTCATTTTACCAATGGTAAATTTGTTTTGCATGGTTGGTGCCCTAAAAAAAATTTCTAGCAGGAATTAGAGTTCAGATTGTTTGGTTCGTTGAAGTGCCCCAGTGCATCCTTTGCAGCTAAAAAGATGGCTTTAGGATGAGCCAAATTTGCTGAAATCATGCTTTTAGTTCCACTACTGTTTTGGTTGAACACCTTCCACTTCACATTTCTGGCCTACTGTTGGCTTACACATTACTAATTAACAAGGCAAAAATACGAATCATTCAGAAGTAGCACTTTAAGAAAAATATTTTTTTAATATTATTTATTTTATCTTTTGAATAAGAGGTCCTTAAATAATAATAAATGCTAAAAGCTTTATTAAATGGAGTGGTTTTTTAATATTACTTTGTTTTATCTTTTGAATAGAAGGTTCTTAGATATTATTTTTACAAGAAAAATTTTCAGAAAAAATTTTATGATAGGAAAGGAAAAGAATATAGAAAAAAAATACTATCATCTTCATGAAATTTATTTTTTAATAGAAAAATGTATGCCCCACAAATAATTTTTTCTCTATCTTTCAACCAAACGTGCCCTCAAATGACCCCTTAGCTAGGTATGATTTGATTGTGTTGGCAGTATGACGGCATTAGTTTGAAAAGAAAAGGAGCAGAAATGTAATAATTAAGATATCACCTAAAAGGTATAGATCTTTACTAGAAGGATCTTTAGATAATAGATTCCCAGCATTCAAAATATTATTAAGAATATTGGCTGGCTTCAAGATAATATATTAGACTAATTGCTTCAAAAGCTTTCTAGGATATTTGTTAAAAATTTGTTTGGTGTGTGATCTTTTTCAATACACTTTTCTATTCATGACAAAAGGGCTTATAGGCAATGAACTACAAAAAGAATAATATCCTTATCCATGAACCTTTAACACATTAAATTCGAAACAAGATCGGATTTGGCCAAGATCGCTCTGTCCAACTACTATGTGGTATATTGGCTTAATAACTTTTACTCATTTTATTATCAATTAAAATAAATCAACATATTATTCTTGCCTTTTTTTCTTAAAATAGAAGAAAAATAGGGAAAGTAGTTTTGAAATAATTTATATCATTTTTTCCATTTATTTTATTTTATTTTTTTGGCAACCACTCACTAATCTATTGATTCTAAGTGTAAATAATAAACAAAAAATTTAACATGCTAACATGTTTGAATGTCAACACACAAATTAAAGGTGCTATCCATAACCCCATAAGAAAAATAAAAAAAATTATAATAACTTTGCAACGTCCTAGATATCTCTCAACCACCCAAATTAATATGGCAAGTGTAAATACTTAATGTTGGATACTTTGAGAAAGGCACCATATTCATACTTCTTATTACTTCCAAACTTTGATTCTTATCTCTTTGTCTTGGCTATCTAAAGGCTGTATTATTTCATCTCTTTCTAAGTACACCGGCTGACTGAGAGAATATTAGGGTATGGGTATTATATCCTAGAGCTAGGTTCCATATAACTACATGCATTTTGGTTATAAGCTAAGCAAAGAGAATATTAGCCTTAAGATAGTATTTTGGTATGCCTTGCATATGTTGAACTTAAGGGTTCAATAATACATATTTTGATGATAATAAAAATATTAATTGAAGGACTAATGCAGCACTTGAGTTTGTGATGCATGGTAAGATAGGTACCAAATTGGAACAAATTAAGACATGAGCAAAAGATCATCCAGCACATATTTAAACTCAAGTTGCTTGCAAGAAGTTCAAGTTGGAAAAGAATAATGGAAGATTAAGTAACATAATTCAAGAGTCTCCAACATAATAATTTACATATTGTAATTTTATTTTTCTTAGTAACTCATTATGAAACTTAATGACACTACTTTAAAATTTAAATATAGCAACCCTTTTTTGACGACACTTGAAGATAGCGTGGGGAATTTAGTAAGCTGCCGATGCTTTTTAAAGTCGTCGGAACGATTTACCCTAATTAAACTAGTCACGGCCCCCCCCCTCTCTCTCTCTCTCTCTCTCTCTCGGGATTTATCCTCCCCCCCCCCCCCGCCTCGCCACCAGAGCCCTAGCCTCAGGATTTACCCTAATTCCAACCGCCTCCCCATCAGAGCCCTAGCCCCCTCAGGATTTACCCTAATTCCAACGAGTCACGGAACCCCCGCACCCCCTCCCCCCTCCTCCCCACCAGAGCCCTAGCCCGAGAGCCTCCCCACTCGCCGCCCCCCTCCCCCCCTCCTCCCCACCAGAGCCCTAGCCCGAGAGCCTCCCCCCTTCCGATACCCAACCCTTCTCTCTTTCTACGATTAACTTTAACCCGATCTTCGACGACTCCTTATCTTCGACTCCCTCTCTCTGTCGATTTATTGGAAGCGCCGCGCCTGGGTCTCATCGAAACCAATTTCGGCCGTCTCTCAAATCCCCCCAGTCGTTCATCGACTTGCTTTGAGATCTTGGGGGTTCGAGAGAGAGAGCTGGACGTTGATCGCAGCGAGAGGAGGACACTCTATTTGTTTGACTGGTAAGGCCTCTTGTGGATGATTATATTTATAGTAGTAATATTTCACACCACGTTGATTTAGATGCATCTTGTTACTTGTTACCCAAGCTCTTTGTATTTTTGTTGCGCATTTCAGCAGCATCTAAGTTTTAACATACATCGGAGCTGACAACCGCATCGGGGAGTGGCTTTGTTTGACTGGTAAGGCCTCTTGTGGGAATGTAACAGGATTTTAAAAAATAGTAACAATGATGGCTTTGTCTTCTTCTTAGGGCTTGTTTGTGTTATCTGGAGTATATTGGGGGTACTTAGGCTCTGTTTCACAACAGATTCGAGCATGCTTCTTGTTCTTCTATCGTATTTTATTTCATATTTGAGTGTTGATTTTTACTGTGGATCTAATCGGAAGAAAAGGATTTTGAAGATCTCATCTATTTCCCTTAGAAGGTTTGAAATCTTTCAATTGAAATTGTTAACTCTGTATTCTCTTGTTAAGTGTGTAGTGCAATCATTTACTGTCATGGATCTTGGATGGCTTCAAGCTGAATATGATGTCAAGGTCACCTGATAATTAGCTAATATATTGTTCAATTTTTGGCATAGAGATATCACCCTTTTCCTGCTTAGTTTGCCATGGAATTTTTTTCCTTGTACATGGTTGCCTGTTATAAGTTGAGCTATTTTTATTCATTTTTCCTATCCAATCACATCGATTCCAAAGTTATAATTGGATATGTACTGCAAATGATAATATTGAGGGTCTACAGAAGGTCAGGAAGAGGGAGTACTTTGATGGATTCCTGTGGTATTGCTTTGGTATGTCACTGCAATACCATCATTGTTGAGTTGTTGTTTCATGTTGAAGACCACAGGATTTTGTTTTTGCTTGGGAATTTTGGTGTTCCTCAGTATTTAGTTTTGATAATTGTGCATCCTTGGACATTTTATTTTGCTCCTGGTATCTTTGTATATTTATGTAATACTATGTGCGCAGGAATGCTTATGCAAATTCTTACTCTTGTTTATGTGGAGATACTTAATAGATGTTCCATTTTTATTACTCCATTTAGCCTTGTTTCATGTTGGTACCATTTTAATCTTCAGGCTGGCACTATATCATGCCTTCATTGGATCTTAGAATATAAATTGCCTTCATGTTGGTGTTAGTAACAATGAGATTACTTGTGTTGCTTTCTTTTATATCAAGTTTCATTCTTTCTATTACTTTTGTTGTTTTCTTTAATATCAAGGTGCATTGTTGCTTTTACATTGTCTGGAAACTTCATGAGCCTACATCCGATCCACATTGATCTTCACTGTTGAGCTGCAATAACGTTTATTTTCATCCCATTTCTCAGATTTATTCTCATTCTAGATAAACCAATAAACTGAGGTAGCTTCTAAATGTAAGCTGGCAAGTGAAGCACCTTTCAAGCTTCAATCTACTTGCCTCCTTCATTGAATCTCCAGGTTTTTCGTTACCTTTCAGATGGTTATGTTGGGGTCCCTTTTTATACTGAGAGACATT
>UESW01004229.1:455370-495795 GCA_900491605.1 Calamus simplicifolius | reverse complement strand
GCTCAATAATAGTGTGCAATGCTCATGCCACGATACAGTCTACAAAGTGATCAACCCTATAGCTGTCTGATGCTCTACATAATACGCATCAAAACATACCTTTTGAAACTTTACCATGCATATATGCTATGTATGCCTCTGAAACTTATGCATCAAAACTCAGGTTTAACTCTTAGGTAGTGTTTGATAGCTCAAAGCTATCCCTGGATAAATGTACAGGATAGCATTTCTCCAGGGGATAGCTGAGGAAATAAGCACCTTTTTAAATTACAAGTCTGCCATCAAGGGATAACTTTAGTTGTTCCTGGGTTCCCTAGGGAATAAGTTCAGGGGATAACCCATGGTTAAACATGGGTTATCCCCTCTGGTTAAACTTTTTCAAACCTATCCCCTCTAGCTATAGCATTTGGAAATAAGAGGGATATCCTCCCTTATCCCCCATATCAAACACTGCCTTATACTCAAAACTCATGCTCAAACTCATGCTTTTAAACTCATGCTCAAACATTATGCTTTCAATATATCATATATTATGTTCTTATTTTCTAGGTTTACACCACATGAAACACTACGCTAAGCACATAATAGCATCATATTAACTCAAAATAAATTTTCACATCACTAGATGATACCCACTCACCTTAGCTGATCGCACTGCCAACTGGTGGCTAACTCCTGTGTTTCGACTCTCGAGAACAACTCTCCTAACTTAAGTCATTATAAATACACATACACTATTAGGGTTACATGCACGTAGTGTTTCCCTGAAACTTTGCATGCATGCATGC
Organism: Calamus simplicifolius; assembly: GCA_900491605.1. NCBI lineage: Eukaryota > Viridiplantae > Streptophyta > Magnoliopsida > Arecales > Arecaceae > Calamus > Calamus simplicifolius. The sequence goes on along the minus strand of UESW01004229.1, from coordinate 495,007 downwards.
TCATACTCTAACATGACATAATTTCTTTCACCCTTTCTCTACTTAAGATTATACATGCTAACATTTCATTTACAACAATCTATGAAAATCTAGCATTACACTGGGCTAAAGGAAGCTTGGAGTTTACCTTAGAAACTAGCACAGCCACCAAGCTCTTCCTTTCCTCTTCTTCTTCTCTTCTTCTTCTTCCTTTCTCTCTTTCTTTTTCTTTCTTTCCTTCTTTCCTCCCATGGCTGAAGCTCTTTCCCTTTTCTTTCTTTCTCTTTTCTTTCTTCTTTCAACCTTATCTACGATGGCTTAGGGGCTAAGCAAGAGGGTTATTGGGTTTTAATTACCCTCTACTCACCATTCATATATATTTTAAATCCCCCATCATTATTCTTTTTCTTTTCCCTCTTTTCACACCAGATTCCCCTCGTAACCATGGAAGTAGGCGACCATATAGTCCCCTACTTTCCATTTTTTCTCAAAAGTAAGCGACCATATGGTTGCTACTACTCCCCTTCTTCAACAGAAGTAGGCAACCATATGGTCGCCTACTTCCCTTATTTGCCAAAATAGGCGACCTACTCCCCTTCTTAAACAGAAGTATGCAACCATAGGGTCGCCTACTTCCTTATTTGCCAAAAATAGACAGCCCTCCTTGCAAGGAAATTCAAGAAGTTTATGAAAAGAAGGAGGCCCTTCCACAAAAAGAGATTTGTTTCAAAAATGGAAGGAGAAAAAGAAAAGGATAAGAAAAAGGAAAAGGACAAAGAGAAAGAGCCCTTAGTATGTTATGAATGTAAAAAGCCAGGGCATTTTAGATATGACTGTCCTTTACTTAAGAAGGCCTACAAGAAAAAGAAAAAGGCCTACATGGCAACTTGGACTGACAGTGAAGAGTCTTCTTCCGAAGAAGAAGAACAAAAAGAAGTTGCTAATGTTTGCTTCATGGCGGACGACAACGAAGAGGTAAGTACCGAAACCCCCGATGATGAATTTACATTTGATGAAATGTTTGAAGCTTTCAATGAATTGATGATTGATTTCAAAGCTTTGAAAAAGAAACACAAATCCTTGAAAACTGAAAACTTAAATTTAATTAAAGAGAAAAATGAATTAAATCTTGTAGTTAAAGATGTAAAAGATAAAATGGAAACACTTCTTAATGAAAAGAATGATTGTGTTCATAAGATTGATTTGGTAAAATCTGAAAATGAAAATCTAATTAAAGAAAAAGAATCAATCTCTAATGAAAATGATTTTCTTAAGAAAGATGTTAAAAAGTATAAAGATATTGTTGAGAAATTTACTCTAAGCTCAACTAAACTAAATATGATTTTAGATAATCAAAAAGCAGTTTTTGACAAAGCAGGTTTAGGGTATAACACATTTAGAAAGCAAAAATTATTGAAAAATATTTTTGTAAAAGGTAACCAAAGTAATATTACTTGTTTTAAATGTAATCAAAAAGGACATAAATCTTTTGAGTGCAAAACAATAAGTAATAATGAAAAATTAAACACTAAAAGAAAGAAAATTTGGGTTCCGAAAGGAACAATTTTTATTGCTACTAACCATGAAGGACCCAAGAAAGCTTGGGTACCTAAACATAAAGTTTAAATTATGTTGCAGGAATGTCTTGTAGCCAAAAGATCAAAGAAAAAGTGGTACCTTGATAGTGGCTGCTCAAGACATATGACGGGTGACAAAGATGAATTCATCACCCTGGAAGAAAAGAAAGGTGGAGTTGTTACGTTTGGCGATAATGGTAAAGGTCAAATTATGGGCCTTGGTAAAGTACGTATAACTCCATCTACATTTATTGATAATGTACTTTATGTTGATGGTTTGAAGCATAATCTAATTAGTATAAGCCAATTGTGTGATAAAAACTTTAATGTTTCATTTAAATCTTCTATATGCACTGTAACTAATTCTATTGATAATAGCATTGTATTTACGGGTTATAGACATGGCAATGTTTACTTGGTTGATCTAGAAAAATTATCTTTGAGTGATCATTGCTTAATTGCTGACAATGCTAATATAAATGAAATTAGTTGGTTGTGGCATCGTAGATTAGGTCATGCAAGCACACACCTTATTTCAAAATTAATTAAAATGGATTTAGTTAAAGGATTACCTAAACTAGTTTTTGAAAATAATAAAATATGTGATGCATGTCAATTTGGAAAACAAACTAGAAGTTCTTTCAAATCTAAAAATGTTGTTTCAACTTCTAGGGCTTTAGAACTACTTCACATGGACCTTTTTGGACCAACTAGAACCACAAGTCTAGGAGGAAAGAAATATGGTCTAGTGATTGTAGATGATTATTCTAGATATACTTGGGTAATGTTTTTAGCTCACAAAGATGAGACTTTCTCGATATTCCTGAAATTCTTCAAGAAAGTCACAAATGAGAAAAACACTACCATAGTATCTCTAAGAAGTGATCATGGAACTGAATTTGAAAATCACTTATTTGAAAGTTTCTGCACTGAAAATGGTATTAATCATAATTTTTCAGCCCCTAGGACTCCACAGCAAAATGGTGTAGTTGAAAGGAAAAATAGGACTCTAGAAGACATGGCCCGTACCATGCTATGCGAAAGTAACCTACCAAAGTACTTTTGGGCGGAAGCTATTAACACAGCATGCTACATCTTAAATCGAGCCCTAATAAGACCAATCTTAAAGAAAACACCTTATGAATTATGGAATGAAAGAAAACCCAATATAAAATACTTTCATGCATTTGGATGTAAATGTTTTATTCATAATAATGGTAAAAACAATTTAGGCAAATTTGATGCTAAATCTGAAGAAGGAATATTCTTAGGATATTCAACAACTAGTAAAGCTATAGAGTATTTAACAAGAAAACATTAGTAGTTGAAGAATCCATTCATATAGTTTTCGATGAGTCTTTAGCATCTAGTTCTGAAAAGCTTGATGATGAGGAAGATACAAACATAATTGAAAAAGATCTTGAAAAACTTAATATTGAAGTATCTTCAGATCATGAGCAAGAAGCTAAAGATGATGATTCACATAAGGACGATGATGTCAATATTGATCATAATGATATAGATCTTCCAAGAGACTGGAGATATGCTCATAGTCATCCCAAGGAATTGATTATAGGTGATCCATCTCAAGGAATAAGAACTAGATCATACATGAGAAATATAAGTAATCATCTTGCATTTGTATCGCAAATTGAACCCAAAACTATTGAAGAAGCTGAAAAAGATAATAATTGGATGTTAGCAATGCAAGAAGAATTAAATCAATTTACAAGAAATAATGTATGGACTTTAGTTGAAAGACCTAAAAATCATTCAGTAATAGGATCAAAATGGTTATTAGAAATAAACTAGATGAAAATGGCATAGTAATTAGAAACAAGGCTAGATTGGTTGCTAAAGGATATAATCAAGAAGAAGGTATTGATTTTGATGAAACCTTTGCGCCAGTAGCTAGATTAGAAGCCATTAGGCTATTACTTGCATTTGCATGTCATATGAATTTCAACTTATTTCAAATGGATGTTAAAAGCGCATTTTTAAATGGTTTTATAAATGAAGAAGTTTATGTAGAACAACCACCAGGTTTTGAAGATCACGAATTTTCAAATCACGTCTTTAAATTGCACAAAGCTTTATATGGTTTGAAACAAGCACCTAGAGCTTGGTATGATAGATTAAGTAAATTCTTAATTGAAAATGATTTTATAAGAGGAAATGTTGATAAAACTTTGTTTTTGAAAAGAAAAAGTAAAGATTTACTTGTAGTACAAATATACGTTGATGACATTATTTTTGGTGCTACTAACGATTCTCTATGTCAAGAATTTGCCAAGTTGATGCAGGGAGAATTCGAGATGAGCATGATGGGAGAACTCAACTTCTTCCTTGGACTCCAGATCAAACAAAGCAAAGAGGGAATCTTCATCAACCAAACAAAATACACAAGAGAAATCCTAAAGAAGTTTGGTATGGAATCAATGAAACCCCTCGGAACACCAATGAGTCCTTCATGCAAGCTGGACAAAGATGAAGAAGGTAAGAAGGTTGATCAGAAATATTATCGAGGTATAATCGGATCCCTACTTTATTTAACTGCAAGTAGACCAGACATTATGTTTGCTGTATGTTTATGTGCTAGATTTCAATCAGAACCTAAAGAATCACATTTAATTGCTGTTAAAAGAATACTAAGATATGTAAGTGGAACAAAAAATGTAGGTTTATGGTATTCTAGAGACTCCACATTAAATCTGATTGCATACACTGATTCTGATTATGCTGGATGTAAGTTAGATAGAAAAAGCACAAGTGGTGCATGCCAATTCTTAGGAAGTAACTTAATCTCATGGTTTAGCAAAAAGCAAAATTCAGTTGCATTATCAACTACTGAAGCTGAATATGTAGCGGCTGGAAGTTGCTGTGCGCAAATCCTATGGATTAAGCGACAACTTGAAGACTATGGTATCACACTTAATAAGACACCCATAAAATGTGATAACACAAGTGCAATTAATTTAACTAAAAATCCAATTCAACATTCAAGAACTAAACACATAGAAATCAGATATCATTTTATAAGAGAACATGTAGCAAATAATGAAATATGTCTTGATTATGTTAACACTGAAGAACAATTAGCTGACATATTTACTAAACCTTTAAATGAAGAGAGATTCTGTTATCTTAGAGGAGAGTTAGGTATTTGTGATCCATTAGAATGAATTTGAAACCCCTAAGGAGAATTTATCTAAGATTCCTTCAAATCTTTGATCTTTAAGGAAATCTTATCTAGAATTCATATCTAATTGATTCACTCATATTCAATGATTATTTTATCAATTTTTATGATCATATTCCGGACACATTTCAGAAATTTCATGTTTTTGGTCTGAAATGGTCTCGGAGCCGACTCGGTGCGTATCGGAGTCGACTCCTGGTTTCGACTGAAACTCTCGGGTCGACCCCTCTTCGGCGCGAGTCGACTCCAAGTCGGGATGACTTTCTGTGACTGTCCGGAGTCGACCCCTGGATTTGCGCGAGCCGACTCGAAGTGGTCCCAGGTTGATTTATCTAGGGCAGAGTCGACTCGCCGTTCATTTCAAAATTTCCAATCCTTCAAAATACTCTCTCAAAACTCTTCCAAACCTTCCAAAATTCCTAGAATCCCTTTTTGACACTTCCAATCGACTAATGGCCCCCAAAACACGTGGTTCCAACCTTTGTGCGGCCGGCGTCAAGAGGAAGCGAGCCGTTAGGAAAACCGTGAGGCGTCCCGTGCGTGAGCCGTCACCCAGCTCTGATTCTTCTTCTTCTTCTTCTACTCCGAATGCTTCACCTGCTGCTGCTTCTACACAGGTAGATAGATTAGCGGATAGGATTATAACTACGGGTAGAAAGGTAGATTTCGAATTATTTGAAGCTGAGGGTTTTCTTGTTGGGAGACAATTGATTGAGATGGGATGGGAGAAAATATGTTCCCTAGATTGCCCGACCTATCCCGCTCTGGTAAAGGAATTCTACAAAATCTGTCTAGAGGAGATCACGGCCTTGTTAGCATTGTGAGAGGTCATAGGCTCTCTGTTACTGTCGAGCTCCTTTCTAGACTGTTGGATTTACCTTTATCTGGCACTGCAACCTTTTCTTCAGAAGACCGTAGTCCCGCTCTTGCGAGGTTATTAAATCGGGATGTAGTCGGATTTGAAGAGGTTTTTGCCAATCAACTCACATTAGAACTGAGATTATTACATAATATCTGCAGTAGGATACTCTTTCCTAAGACCGGAAGATTTGACTATGTATCGGAAAGAGATATCTTTGTGATGGATGCCATTGTGACAGGCAAACCTATAAATCTTCCCAGTATGATACTATGGTACATAGCAGACTGTGGAGGGAAAAGAAAGTCTAGTCTGCCCTATGGAATGATCCTTACAAAGATTTTTCTGAGCCAAGGAGTTGTGATTTCAGATAATGAGCCTATGAGGAATCTGCGACACACTGATTTTTATAGCTTGGCCACCATTCATAGAATGGGTTTTATCAAAAAGAATGGAAAATGGGAGAGGAAAGGACTGTTAGAAGAAAGAGCTACAGATGTTGAGGCTGCAGGACCATCTGTCAGACATCCTTCACCTGCACCTCCGAGCCCTTCTGCTTCTGCCCCTGCTCCAGCCCCCGTTCCATCTTTTGTTCAAGCTTCATCTTCTGCCGGTTTCTCAGATCAACAACTTATGCAACTCAAAGTTCTATTTGATGATCAATCTGAAAAACTTAAATCTGAATTTGAGAATAAGTTCATGAATTTGAGGGAGACTCTTTATTCATTGGATGATCGTATCTCTAAGATAGAGTCTACTCTCAGCTCTTCTTCGGTATCCTTAAGTGGTGATCTCAAAAATATATTTGAAGAACTTAAGGATATATGCGGAGATGGAGAGACTTATGCAAAGTGCAATGCGGAGCTACAAGACAAGATTCTGACAGCTTGCACCTTTGTCGATGAGAGGCTCAAAGATTATGTGAAAATTCAATCTGATGGAATGAAGAACATTGTAGATCATTTAACTAGGATTGTAAGAACTCACTTCTGAGTTATTAGATTTTCAATCCTTACTATGTACTGAAATTTTTGATATCATGTATTAAACATCTTGATGTATTAGATCTTTTGATGAAATGAATTCTCTATGTTGATTACTCAATGTATTTCCTTCTTTCAATGAATTAATGAAATTGTCAAATCTTATCTTGATTGAATGAATGTTTATGCGTCTCTACCTTTTTGTTGATAACAAAAAAGGGGGAGAGTTTTATAGTTTTATGATTGTAATACATTTGAGAAAATCAAAGTAATCAATGAGATAAACAATGGGATATTTATTTAAGTTTCATAGGGGGAGCTACCTCATTAAGGGGGAGCCTAAGCCTAACTATGAAAACAAAATAAATTCACTAATCAATCATGAATAAACTCAATGTTTTTGTCATCATCAAAAAGGGGGAGATTGTTGGAAGATTATTGAAAAACTATATGACCCAATCCTTTTGATTTTGATGATTACTAAATGCCATTGAGTTCATTAAAAGATATAATGAGTTTATTTAAATAAGCAATATATTTATTTTGAACAATCAATGAAGAATGTTAAAGTTTGACTTTAATCAATTTTGAAAGTAACTTTAAGCTCAAATGTTTAAACTTTCAAAAAGAAATTTTATAATTCATGTTTTATTCAATGAGTTTTTGGAATAGTTCTTGAATCAATTCTTAATGTCAATTTTATTGAATTCAAGTCAAAACAATGAATTAAAATGAATCTGGAACGATTTTAATGTCAATCAGAAAAGTTTCTGATTTTTGATACGTTCCGGAGCCGACTCCTGAGTTTCAGAGTCGACTCCGCTCAGTGTACAGAAATGTACATCTGTGTCGAGTCGACCCACGAAATTTGTCGAGTCGACCCCTGATTCTGTCGAGCCGACTCCTTGACTGTGCGAGTCGACTCCGCTCAGACACCAGAAGAGTGTTTTTCTGAGCACTTCGCGAGTCGACCCCAAGCCTTTCACGAGTCGACTCCCGACTTTCAGGAGTCGACACTTTACTTTTGGTGAGTCGACCCCTAACCTTTATAAACATTTCTATTTTTGGTAAGACGAGCTCGAGCCGACTCGGGAAAAGCATGAGTCGACTCCAGCAAATCTGGGCGAAATTTTTACGGATGCCAACTCAGCTCCAACGGTTAGTTTTTTGATTAACGGCTATTTTTCTTTGTCTCTAACGGATATATTCTTGCAGAATCTATAAATAGAGGAGCTCTTTTCAAATCGAAAGAATCAAGAGAGTGAAAAAGAAAATCTTTCAAAAAGAGGGAAAAACAGAGCTTCATTTGAAAAATCATTTGAGTCAAGAAAAGAGATTCAAAAGGAGTGAAATCAGAAGAGAGATTCGTGTGCTCCTGAGCTACAATCTACAAAAAGTTCAAGAGGAGATCCAAAGCAACCAAGAGCAAATCAAGATCTTCCGACCTAGAAAGAAAAGAAGAAAAGCTTCAACCAACATCCAAAAGCCCCAAAGCTAGGAGAATCTGTGCTGAGGCCTGATTCCACACTTCAAAGGAGTTGGAGAAGAGAAGCAAAGAAGCCAAGCCTGCATTCAAGCTTATTTAATCAGGCTTTTCTAAACCTTAGCTTTATTTTGATTATTCTGCTCAAGAGGAGCTGTTTGTATTTAAACTCGAATTTATTTTCTTGTGTACTGATTCAAGTGGATTGAATCAGTGGAGGTAGTTGTACCTCGTGGTAAGCTTGGGATAGCTTACGTTTTGGGTTCGTTGTGACCCCGTTAAAACAACGAGTTGGGTTTTGTGCTGGTAAGCCCGTGTAAAACCGGCTGGGTTCGTTGTGCACCCGGGAAAACAACAAGTTTGAGTTGTGAGCTTGGAAAACAACTCGGCTGTAATCTAGGGAGATTATAGTGTGGACCCAAGTGAATCTTGGGAGTGGACGTAGGTGCTGGTTGCGCCGAACCACTATAAAACCTTGTGTTTGCCGTGCTCATTTGTCTCTTACTCTATCTCTCTTATATTTCTGTTTGTGCATTGCTTCTTAGTTAATTTCTCTCACTTGCACATCTTGAGTAAATCTGTTTAAAACATTTCAAAAAGTCTTAAATTTTTAAGAACCCAATTCACCCCCCCCCTCTTGGGTTGCCATCTGGGCCAACAACCCCTCTATGGTTGATATTTTTATTTTCAAAATAGTGAGCCTGTCTGACAGGATTAAAAGATTAGCATGAGCGAACCTTTAGCTGGTGAAGCTTGCTTGAATGAAAGAGTATATAATAATAGCTTTGTATATTGAGTTAGTTAGGGTGACTTCTGTGTGTAATATATATGTGTATGTGTATAGTAAGATTTGGTGATGTATCATAAATTCTTTTGAAATGAAAGAAAACTTTGTATTTTGAAGAAAATTATGAGTATAATATGTGTATCTGTGGATTTTTTTTTTTGTTTATGAATGTGATCTGATAAACTACCTGAGGATGTCACTGGAAAAATATTGTTTGAGCAGGATGATGTAAAATGTTGAATTAATATTGTGGTGATGTGTATGTATATATGAGCAGCTGATGAAATTTTTTTAACAGGATGTGTTTTGAGTGTCTGCCTCTTGTGATAATCTGTTGGAGTTTCCTAGGTCTTTATGGAGAGCTACATAAAGGCTAGTAGAATTCTATTCGATTACCTCAGGTGCACAGGTTTGTTGTCAGTTGTCCCAGGTGGAAGGAGGCGCTGACAGATATTACTTATATATATGTGTGTAATATGCATATATGTTTATACATACATGCATACATGTATGCATGTATGTATGTGTATGTGCACGCGCACATGCATGCATAGAGAGAGAAAAAGAGAGTACACTTGAAATACTAATATAATAATACCCTTAATTTTTTTAATAGACATGGATGGTTTTGTAACATAATTTTCATCTCAATAATTATTGTTTGGCATCCCAATATATTGGTTTTAATAGAAAAGAATCATAGAAACTATATCTTTATAGAAAATATATCCTTATCATATTATGAAAGATTAATATAGAAAGTTGATTGATTGTTATAAGTAGTGAAAGAACTCCTGAGCTAATTGTAACCTTAAGAATGTATCTTAAGAACATATAATATTATATTTAGCAACTCATGTCATGTAAATCATTTTATCGATATATAAGATAATTTCTATGGTAACGAAGGACACTTATAATGAATGGAGTAGAGAACAAGATAATATACAAATAAAAAACCTAAAGAAAAAAAGAAATATCAATGAAAAATATCTTGTGTAGATAATATTCACTAAAGATAGGTATTAGGTCATGCTGATCATATTTTTTATGGGATGTCAAGATAATTTGATATGTTGAAAACTTTAAAAATACTTATATAATTAGGAATTTAATATTTGTCTTTAGTTAATATATATTGTCATGTTAATTTATTTTATTTTATTTTTTGATAACATATTGTCATGTTAATTATGGATCTATACTTGGTGAGTGATATAAAGTTAGTTCAATCTTTCCACTTAGTTGATCAAGAACATATTAATTATAGATATTTAGAATATATAGTAATAATAGAAAGATTCAAAGACATGAAAAGGCCAACACTAAAAATGTCTTAGCTGACATAAATATTTTGATACTTAACAAAAATTAAGTTTTGTAGTTTAATAAATACGAGTGTATTTTGATCATGACAATTTACACATGTTGTGTTTAAAGTATAAGTGTAAATATTTAACTCCATGGTTATAGCAATTTCGCTTAATTTTTTTTTACACCTAATGAAAAAAAAAAAAGCATGCATAAAGAATCAGTTGTTGTTTCATTTGAAGACTCATACATCAAATAAAGATTAAATTATCAACCATATATAAACACCTTGATAAGGAAATTTATATAAACAAAAGAAGATATTGGCAACAAAACAAAGGTTAGTGTAAAGCTAGAAAAATCTTGCTCCAAAATGAACTAATTTAACTTAAGATGGACATATAAAATATCTCATGCATGAACTTAATAAAATTAGGAGATATGGATAAAGGACAATAATTCTAGAAAGTAAAAGTAGTACAGAATTTACACCAAAAATTACTTTTAGTATTATTGTTTTATTGTATTGGTCAAAATTTTTGACAAAAATGATTAAATATAGATTGGCCATTACAGGAATATGATGTTGAGGAGATATCAAGGGCACATTGGTGTGATTCTTCTTGTTTGATGCATGTCACATCGATGAATGCCTAATGAAGAAACCAACATACATCAACAAAGACTCATATGGATAAGACTAGGATCCAACCAACAACGTATCTCAGACCTAATAATAATATCTACTTGCCATTTTCATTATGAGATAACACAATGCGATTTATTAACGCAGCCTTTCAATTTTATGACTAAGTTTTACAACCGTCAGCAAGAGTATAACGTAAAACCATATTAGTTTTGAAATATGTTGTCAGCACTCCTTTTTCGACAAATATGGTAGTTCTACTAGCCTTTATGTTATGCATCATAAAGTATTAGTGAACTTCATCTAATTATCATAAATTACCAGCTCAAATCCATTTGGATAAAAACTTTTTCTTATACCTATTCATTTCATCCATGCATTTCATCATAACCACATATCATAGTTTTATATAACCCTGCTTAGATAAAATTTTCTACATCATCCTCAGACAGATAAAAGACCACATTCACAATTGACACATGAATCACACTAATATACATATTATACTCATAATTTTCTTCAGAAAACATATCTTTTATTTCATTTCATGTGGGTCTATGATACATCACAGAGTCTCAACTCTATACACATATATATACATAAATATACATGAACACATCCATCCACATATACATATAAGCCTCAAGATAGCTTTACATCCACTTCAAAATTTTTAATCTAACAAATATTACAATTTTACGGGCACCAATCCAGACTAAAACTAAAGCTTAGGCCAACCGCCTAGTCCTACCAATCAGCTTACTAATCTGTAATAAAAATATTAACCATAGAGGGGTGAGACCGAAGTCTCAATGACTAGATAACCATCTAACCATGGGGAACATGAGAACAAACTCACTATTTTAAACCTTTTTAATATTGTATAGCGTGAATACATATAATGTATACTATTGTATAAGATAATAAAGAAGACCACATATAGCTTATGCTTGCAATAATAAATCAACCATTTAAAATACTGTATCAATTATTTTTCCCCCATGAAAAAAAAAACCATTTGTATGAAAACATATAACTTTATGATGTCGGACTATATGTGAAGCCTCTGAGGTACCACCCTATAGTCGCCCTTCTATAGGTGTACTCTCATCGGGTGTTTGTTGATTTCAATGGATCCCCGCACTTTGTGGCATCCCTCACTACTCATGCGGATCACTAAAATTAGTGCCTGCCCTTTTTCCCTGAGCCTCCTCTTTTTGCCCTTCCCTAGGCTAATCTCTGTGCCCCCATGGGCCATATAGTAACCAGCTCAACAATAAGCCATGATTGTTTGGCCCCTACGGGCTGCTTTCAACCTACCCCACTAGGTTTGGTCTAGCTTGTACTCACCCATGTCTCCAGGATCATTGTACAATCGAATCGCAAGGAGATACTGCTAGTTTAGTAGTGTGCAATGCTCATGCTATGGTACAAACTACATGATGATCAACCCTATAGTTGCTCGATGCTCTATATGATCCATGCATCAAAACATATTTTTTTAATATTTTACGATGCATATATACCATGTATGAATCTGAAACCCATGTATTAAAAACTCATGCTCAAATATTTTGCTTTAAACACATGCTCAGCCCATGCTTTAAACATATGCTGAAAACCCATGTTTTAAACACATGCTAAAAACTCAAGCTTATAAAACATGCTGAATACCCATGCTTTAAATACATGCCCAATTCATGCTTTAAAAACCTAGGCTTAGGTTCATATTTCATTTTATAATACATTTTATATTTATACCATGCATATATATGTGTGTGTATATGTATATATGTGTGTATATAGCCCATGCATGCCTTTCTAATTTATATCATCTCTGAACCTTCTGTTACACTTTAATTCAAGCTATTAGTTCATGCTTTGCTTTCAATAAGCTATAAACCTTTCATTTTTCTTGAAACTCATGCTTTTGTTACTGCTTTAACTTCATGTTATGCTATACATATAACATGCACTCAAACTTTCTTTCAAATCATACCTTACACTCAGGATCTCTTTAAATTGATATAATATGCCTCTAGGATTTCTTTTCCTTTTCACCAAATTTATACTCTGTTATGAACCCATAAACCTTTCTTGAACATGTATTTTTACCTTAGTTCATGATCTTTGCTCAGCTTATATTTTTTTTCTCTTTTAAATTATTTACTCATTTCATGCTTTGTCCTAATTCTCATGTTCTTTTTATGGAATTCATGGTTTTTCCTCATATTTGAATTCTGTTACGACACCCAAGTCCTTTTTCTCAAACTCATATTCTTTCCTCAACCCAAGCTTTTACCTCAATCTCATGTTCTTTTATGAAACTCATATTCTTTCCTCTACCTCATGCTTCTTTATGAAACTTATACTCTTTCCCCAACTTTCATGCCTTTTTTCTCTCATTGATGCTCTCTTATAATCTATATATTCTTTCCCCAATTTTTATTTATTTATTATCAAACTCATATTCTTCCTTCTATTTGATGTCCTTGGAATGAACTTATATTCTTTCCTCAATTTCATGTTCTTTTGTACAGCTCATGATCTTTCCTACGATCTGTGTTCTTTCTATGTATTCCATGTACTTTTCTAAATCTCATTTTCTTTTCCTCATTTCTTGCCCTTTTGTCCTTACAATCATATTCCTTTTATAAATTACAAATTCTTTTCCATATTATACTCTTTTATGAACAAATTAAACATACTTTCTTCTATTTCAAGCTTTTGTTATAGAACTCAAGTTTCTTTTCCAATCTTAACTTCTTTTCTCTAATTCATGCCCTCCCCTTGTACTCAGATTCTTTTATACAACTCATATTCTTTTCCTAGATTCATGTTTATTCTTCTAGGAAGCTCGCACTCTCCTAAAGTTCATATCCCTGATTAACACTCAGGTTCTTTCCCAACTCAAGTTTTTCTGAGCAATTTCATACTATACTATAAGGCATGCAGTACATTTATTCTTTTTTTTTTTTAACTCATGCTTTATAAAAATACATATAAGTTTAGTTCTCATTTCCCGTATTTTAAAAATCCCCTTTTAAACACTATGCTTATCATGACATAATTTAAATGCATAGCAAAATACCCATACCATATTTTAAAATAGTCACCAAGCCAGATAAGGAACCCACTCACCTTAGCTGCTAGCTCTCCTAACAAGGGATCAACACTTGTGTTTCTACTCTCTCGAACAACCTTTTTGACTTATGCCACATCACACAAATACATATACTATTAGGGTATCATGCACATAAAAGATTCTTTGAAACACTGCACACATGCATGCTCAATCCTCAAACATTATATCATTTTCTTCCGCCCTTTCATCCTTTACGATATCTATCTGATATCATATATTATACTATACTGGGTTTAGGGAAGCTAGAGTTTACCTTAGAAGCTGGCTAGACCTTCAAGCTCTTTCCTTTTTCTTCTGTTCTTCTTTTTTCTTTCCTCTTTCTTTTTTCTTTTCTTTTTCCTTTCTTTCCTCCCACAGCTGCTGAACCTCTGGCCATGCCCTCTCTCTTTTCTTTTCTTTTGTTTCTTTTCTTTCTCTTTTCTCTTCTTTCTTCTCTTAAATACCATGTGTTCCTTTATAACATAACAATTAGGCATCCAATTGGATGCTTAACCTCCCTTGTTAGGCATCCATTGGATGCCTAACATCCACTTTCTCCCAAAAAGTTGGACGTCCAATTGGACATCCAGTATCCACTCATGACAAAGTTGGATGTCCAACCCCCACTCATGATAAAGTTGGACGTCCAAACCCCACTTATGATCCACTCATGATAAAGTAGGACATCCAATTGGACGTCCAACCCCCAATCACATGCAAAAATGGATGTCCAATCTTGACTTATCACAAAATTGGGCATTCAGTTGGACGTCCAGTCCTCCTAGAATGCAATCCATTGGGCATCCAATTGATTGCTCACTGAGACCTCAGTCTCAAAAAAAGCAAAATTGAATTAGATGCCCAACTGGTCATCTAATAGGAATCCTCTTTCTGTCTTCCTTAGGTCCAAATGCTCAAAAAAAAAAAAAATTTCTAAGGCCTAAAAACCTTCCAAAAATCCAAAAAAATTTACAAGGCCTTATACACCACAATTTTTTTTTCTTCTAGCATTATTCAAGTGGCCAACATGACCAACAACTCGTAAAATCATCAGGAATTCTCAATATTATACAAATATTATTTACAATAAAATAATTCTTAATAAATCACAAGGATCAGAATTTTCTGGATGTTACACATGTGATTAAATGCAAGCAAGAGCAGCAAATAACAAGAACTCTAAACATGAATCTGGGACAAGGAAATGACAAATAAATTATTCATGATTCCCCCCAATTAATTTTGAACTTCTGTACGAAGTAGAGGGCTCTTTGGTAAGCATTTTGGCTATATATGCTGGAGGAATTAATAGCTATTACCTTTCTAATCAATTAATAGCCTCATTATGAATCTTCTTGACATCATTATTTCAATTGAAGCCTCAAACCGAGGTTTGTGGTGAGAGGTTTTACTGGCTTATGAGCGTCCAATAAGACTGTTGGTGCTAGATCTTGATATCTTGCAGCCATGCGCGCGATTGAAGACGAGATATAGATAGCATTGGATTGCCAAAGAGACCAACGGTCGAAGACCATGAATCTCATCCTTTCTTAATGTATAGGAAATCAATAACCCTCAGATCTTTTATATTTACGTACACTTTTTAAAGAACTGTGTTTTCTTGTTTGACATAGAGAAATAAAAACCTTGCAAAGGGCTGCTGGGACTTATTTTTTAGAGACTGCTATCGTTTTGCTTTCATCATAGCCTATATAAAGTTACACGTGCAAATTAACGTGTGATCGACCACGTGATCCTCTGGTCACACAACAACATTAATCTTTTTAACATAGCTAATAACTATGGTTAGGGAACAAATTAACGTACGGATCGAAGAGTACGTAGTTATACAGTTATTTATGCACTGCACTAAGTATCCCGCAGCCACATGCATACATACATACATACATATATATATATATATATATATATATATATATATATATATACATACATATATATATATATACATACATATATATATATATATATATATATATATATATATATATATATATATATATATATATATAGCTCGCGTACAATGAATCATTGATTTGAAATAAATTCTCATAATTTACGATGAATCATTGATTTGAAATACAAGTAGTAAATCATGGAATTGCTTTCTTTTATTGCAATCCTATTAATTTGATAGGATTTATAAATGAATTTCAAAGAAAAAAAAATGAAGGAAATAAAATTCCTGGACAACATTGCCCCTATCAATGGTCTATAGTTTTTTATCATAAATACGCTATTTATGATATTACTATTACTATTAAAATAAATTATTATTACTATAATAACTATTGTAATACATAATATATATTACATTAATTATAATGTATTTATAATACTATGATGTATTATGATATTATATATTATGATAAATCACATAATAATAATAATATTAATATTATTTAATATCATAGCATTAAATTATTGCATTATAATATATTACAATATATAGTGTAATACTATAATATAGTATAACATCATAATAACATATAATATAATATTGTGATTATATTAATAATATTAGGTAATATATAATATTATAATTTAGAATAATAATATAATTTATGTTAATAATATAAATGATTTAAATTATAACTAATAATATACATTATTATTTTAATATAATTACATAATCATAATATCATGGATTATTGTTTTATTATATATTATTATTATATAATAAATATTTATTAAATATTTAATAATTTATTTTAATAATAATTTAATATAATTATACTCAACTCAACTCATCTAAGCCTTTTTCCAACTATATGGGGTCGGCTACATGAATATGCTTCCTCCACTATGCTCTATCCAGACCAAATTGATATTTAAATAATAATTATATCTTTTTTAATTATTTTATCCATATTAGTTTAGGTCTACCTCTATCTTATTCTTACTATGAATTGTTAAGGATCACTCTTTCTAACTGGAGCATCTAAAGGTCTACGTTGTATATGTTCAAACTATCGTAATTAATTTTCTCTTATTTTATCTTCAATTGAGGCTACTCCTATCATTTTTCTTATATGTTTATTTCTAATTCTATCTTTTAAAGTCATAAATAATTTAATATAATTATATTAAACATAATTAATTTAAGTAAATATCATGATTTGAGAATATAATTAACATATTAATTCTCATATCACTATTTTCAACTAATTATTAAGTAAAAAATAATTTAGAAAAATTGAACTCAATTTTTTGATTTATTCTAAATATGGGAATTTATTTTAAATTCATAGTTTTACATATATTTAGTGGACTAAACATGTGAATGAGTTCTACTATGGTTTTCATTTTGTTTACAAATATGTATTTACAGTCAAATTTTGTAGTGAGTTCTGTTAGAAACAAAACATTAAAAACATGAGGCTAGAGTTTTCTAACAGGAAGCCCCAACATATGGCCGTGGTCCGTATAGAGTTTCAAATCCTTTTTCACTAGTGTTTTAAAAATGGTCATCAGTCCGGTTGTATTATTAAAATTGACTTTTATATGACTCAGTAAAAATAAAAAAAACCGTTGAATCGGTCGGTTCGAATCGATCTAACTTGATTTTTAGATTTTTTAATTTTTTATTTAAATTATATTTATATTTTATTATTTTATCTTATTAAATAAAAAATTAATTATAATATTATTCGATTCGATCAAACCGGTTCATTCGGTCGAACTGATTGACCCACAATCCAAATGTTAAGCCGATTCGTTGTTCGATCCAGTTTTTAAAACATTATTTTTCCATGAGAGTGGCTAATTAAGCTAGTGGAAAATGATGAGAGTCTGCCATCTAAAAGAATTATGCATCATTGATCATATAGGAGGAGGTTTAAATATATATGTCGTAAAGGTCAGGTCAGAAATTCGTGCTAGACCTAGTCACGAACGTACGGTTTGCATGAGGAGAGGGGTTTGGTGACCATCGGCAACCCTGCAGGGTCTCCAATGGCTGTCAAAGTCCTGCATGGTAGGGACTTGAAGAACTTAATTATAGGTAAGAAGGTGGTCGGTCTCTTTTTCGATGGTTGATCTCTCTATCAAAGTTTACATATAGAAAACCAGAAGCATGCTCAAAAACTTTATGAACTCAGTTATCTTTTTATTATTTCTACTCAAGGTTGATCGGTTGAATCGTTTGGTTGTGAGGCCGATAGAATCATACCGAGACTCCATTTTTATATGCATGAATCAGCATCTTCAGAGATCCTAGCTCGTCCATATAGGAGCTAGCAACAATTGTATAATTTTATTTTTTAAAAAAATATATCACTAACTGACCTTTTTTTTTTAAAAAAAATATGGAGTCCTCATGATCAAATACTTTGAAACCCCACGGGATTTTTAAAGCAAATATATTTCATAATTATAGCGTTTAAATGGGTCAAGTCTCAGCTTAAGAAGCATATATTAAGTCCAGAGTGGTTTTAATATCAACTAAAATTTCCTAGGCCTGACCTAGGGGTGTAACTGAGTCGAGACAACTCGCGAGTAGCTCGAAATCGACTCACTGCTTATCGAGTCGAGCTCGAGCTCAGCTACTCGAGTAAATTATCGAGTCGAGTTCGAGTATTAAAATACTCGGCTCGAAAGGCTCGCGAGCTTTATCGCGTAATTTTACTTTTTTTATCTTTGTAATTATAAAAAGGTTTAAAACTTTAAAGCTTTAAATTAGGAAACGAACCGTCCGGTCAGCCCTCAGTTGTAATTATAATAAGGTTTAAAACTTTAAAGTTTTAAATTAGGAAACGAATCGTCGTTACTCGTTCATCCGGTTAGCCCCCCTCAGGCTCTTAGCGATTCAAAATAGGGAAAACAAACCGTCCGTCTCAGTTTTTCATTTGTTCGTGAGTCGTGACGATTCGTCTCTGGCTCTCAAGGCGATTCAAGTTTTCCTGCCATTCGTCTTAGGCTCTCAACGATTCAGCGCAGGTTCTAGGAAAAAATTAGGGAAAACGAAACCGTCGTTCGTCTCGTCCCTAACTCCCTATTAACAGCAAGAGGATAGGGCTCATCTCTAAGCTGTAACTGCCTAACTGGTAAGCCCTATCTCCATTAAGCCCTATCTTCATTAAAGATAATGATAATCTTTGGAGGTTTGGCTCAAAAATTTGGTGTGAACTATGAAGGTTGCAGACTTGCGGTGGATTGGAGGTTGGAAGGAGCCTTCTTTGTTGAAGCTGAATTTACCCTCGGATTTAATTTGATAAAACCCACGGTAAGACCTTGGAAAGATTTTTTCTTATAAAAAAATCTTTTATAAAAAAATTTTTTTCTTATAAAAAAAATTTTTATAAAAAAATAAAAGATTTTTTTTATAAAAAAATTCAATACCCTGATGCAGAAAGATTATTTTTAAATTTTTTATATAGAAATTCGAGTCGAGTCGAGCCGAGCTCGAGTACACCGAGTATTTCATCGAGCTCGAGCTCAAAATAAAAAACTCGATCGAGCTCGAGTCGAGTTTCGAGCTTCAAATTTTAGAGTCGAATCGAGCTCGAGCTTGAAACTGTATTGATTCGACTCGGCTCGATTACACCCCTAGCCTGACCCCAGTCCGGATTGTAGTCAAACTCAAAATTCAAAGCCCAAGACTGGCTCGACTTAATGGCCCGAACCAAATGAGAAGTAGGAGATTGATCGTGCCTATGAACCAAAGGCAAGGTTACAGGACGTCGTAGCTTAGAGAGAGAGAGAGAGGAGGAGAGGCAGCAACTAGAGATAGGCACTGGGCCATGCCGCCCACGGCACAGCATGGCACGGCCCAGTAAACTGTGCCGGCCAGGCTCAAAAATTTTTTTTTACCGGTCCAGCACGGCACGACACATGACGGACCTGGGCCGGCCCGTCGAACCGTGCCGACATGGCCCATCGTGCCCGCACGCATGCCGGCACGTCAGGCTGTGCCTAGGCATAGCGCACGGTGCGCTGTGCCTAGGCACAGCCATTGTTGTGCATGACACAGCAGCGCATAGGCTGCTGTGCCGTGCACGGCACAACTGTGCCGGGCTGGCTCAGATCTGGGCCATGGGTCGTGCTGGATCTGAATTTTTTTACCGTGTCGTGCCTGGCATGACCCGTTTATTACTGGGCCGTGTCAGGCATGGCACGGTAATTTTAGAGGCACGGTGGGCCTGGGCCGTGCCATGCTGGCACGGCCCAGTGCCCACCTCTAGCGGCAACAGTGGGTCGAAGCGAGGCTCGATGAGAGAGAAGGGCGAGGAGGAGAAAAAGCGTGATGGTCAGTTACTCAGTTCGGTTTGGTGCAGAGAGAGAGAGAGGAGAGTGGGGCGGACTCGATGGGGCAGTCGGTCATGTTTGTAGAGGAACGCGGCGTCCAACGCGTAAAGGCAAAGAATGCAACGGAGAGGAGATTGGGGATTTTTTGGTTCACCAGTGATGCTATTCACTATTGAGACCTAGTGATGTCTCTGAAAAGCAACAAAAAAATTGATGACGACAAGATCAGATAACAAAGAAGAACATGAGACCAGCAACCATTCCTAGGGGTGCAACTAGGCCGGATTCAATCCGAATCTGGTCCATCGAACCCAATTTATAGCAGTGTTTAAACTCATGTTTGCGCAACCCGAACCCGAAAGATCCGGATTTAACCCGATCCGATTTAAAATTGATCCGGATTAGGGTTGATCGCAATCCGAACCTGAGATAATCCAAACCTGAAGGTTATCCAAACGGGGGTAGCTTATCGACATCAGATTTTTGGGGGCATTGAAGGCTCCAATCAGATCGGACAAGATGGCCAACTTGAGGGCGAGGAGGGCAAGGCCGTCGATCGCAGGTGAGGAAAAGGACAAACATAAAGGCAGACCATCCACACATTTCGTTTCACTTTCCGCCTCCTCCTCTTCTTTGTTTACGGTATCTCCTTTTTTTGTTTCAGGTAAGACTTTTTTTTTAATACAATGATAAAGCCCCGAATCCAGCTTATGCATTCGGCAAGGGATTTTGTTTTTTTTCTTTGGGATATAATGTGGCTAATCATGCCCTCAGGCGGGGTGGAGTAACAGTCTGCACGATTCTCGAAGCCAAGTAATAATTTGGCAGCCAGTCCCGGCCTCAACCTCGACCTCGGCTTTGGCCTCGGACTTCACCTTGGCCTCGGCTTCGGCCTCGGACTTCGCCTTGGCCTCGGTCGTGGACTTCATTTCAGCTTCAACATCGGCCTCGAGCTCCGCCTCAGCCTCAGCCTCGAGCCCCACCTCGGCCTTGACATGTCTTCGGCCTCGGCCTCGAGTCTCTCGCATGCTCTCGGCCCATAGTTTCGGTCGTGGAACCAACTTCGAATATTGAGCCCAGTGATTTAAAGCACCTAAGACTGCCACGAGCCCGCTAACCCGCTTTTTGCCAAGATCACAGGCGGTTACCGATATACTATGGGCAATTACCGATATTTACGGCGCACGCTTAGCGGCTATGCGCCCACCTACCGCTTACGAAGCTGATCTTAATGAAAGACGGGATTCGACGGTTATCTACGAAGGATAAAAGGGACCCCCAAATAGGTATATAAAGACCCTGACTCACAACAAGGAGGAGGACTGACTACTATTCCCACATTTTTACTGCTGTTCTCCAAACCGCTAACTAGAGCGTCGGAGGGTCCTCGCTGGAACCACCAGTCCGAACTTATCTTGCAGTTTTCGGCTAAAGGAAGCAATCCGGTCATTCCCCTGAAGGCCCACGAAGCTCCTCTTTCTTGTCGCTCTTCAAAAGTGATTTGGCAGCAATAGATTGGCGCGCCAGGAAGGGGCCACAGAACAGATGTTCATTTCAACATATCTGCGACCCCACAGCCTCTGCAAGGGAGAAGATGGCGGTTACACGTGCGCAGGAGGCCTCCACCGGTCAGGCCGGGGGATGCCTCCTACGGGCTGAGCAGTCAAAGGCCAACCTCCCTGTTTTGCCCCCGTACAGCCGCAGTTTAGCCAAGCTGATCGGCTCGATGCCCTGACCAGCAAGTTCAAGACCTGGTGGTGGTTCGGGGGCTACAGGAACAGTGCTCCGCCACTACGCCATTGCTACCTCAACTCTCTGCCCTACACGGAGGGTCATGGAGCCAGCCAGTCGTATCGTTGCAGGACCCCTCCAGAGGCCTTCCACCGCGCATCCTCAAAATCTCATCACCGGGAAACCTCCAAGCGGCAACGGTCTCCTTCCCATCACTCTGACCACTTTCCTAAGCGGCATAGTGGGAAGAAACCCAAGCAGGTGCATTCCCTGCACCGGCGACCTTCTCCCCATTGTTCTTGAATCTTCGAAGGGGATTCCGACAGACAGATCGCTCGCCGGGCCGAGCGATGATTGGATGAGTACTATCAACGGTTGGAGGAGCTCAGCCGTAGAATTATCAACCCCCATGGGGCGGACTACGACCACCGCCCCCCGTTGTCTCGCCGTATTATAGAGGAGCCGGTTCTACCCGGTTCCGTCTGCCCCAGCTGGATCCATACGACGGCACTACAGACCTCCTAGATCACCTAGAAAGCTACAAGGTCCTCATGCAGGTCCAGGGAGTAACAGATTCTCTCCTTTGCATTGCCTTTCCAACTACGCTTTGGAAGGCTGCACGTGCATGGTATTCTCGTTTGCCACCACGTAGTATCAACTCTTTCAGGCAGCTTGAGCGATATTTCTTGGCCCACTTTGATGCATGCCAAAAGATCCCCAGGGTGGCAGATAGCCTGTTTGCCATCCAACAGAGAAGTATAAAAACCTTGAAGGACTTCGTGGCTCGGTTCAAAGAGGCTGTGCTCGAGGTCTACAATCTTGAGGACTCCGTGACCACTCTGGCCCTGAAGCGGGGATTCCGTCCCTCCTGCTTCGCCTATTCCCTGGACAAGAAGCCTCCAGCTCTTATGCCGAACTATTGAGCCGAGCACAGAAGTATATCCGCGCCGACGAAGCAGACTTCTCCAGGAGGAAGGTCGACAAGGGGTCCGGCTAGAAGCCAGCAGCTCCAAAACTTACTGAGGTGCGATCAAGAAAATCTGAGCTGTCTCGTCGTCCAGATAACGACCCCAGGCTCTAGTCCCCAAAGAGCACTTCACCCGACTTCTCACCCCAATATCCCACATCCTGTTAGAGATTGAGGACGAGCCCTATCTTCAACGCCTGCCTCCCATGAGGCCAGGGGTCCCCCGCAGCAAAGAGCTTTATTGCTGCTATCATCGGGACTACGGCCACGATACGGAGGATTGTCGTCTGCTGAAGAAAGTTATTGAAGAACTCGTTCAGTAGGGCCACCTGGGTAAGTTCGTTCGAAGAGGGAATCCTACTGCCCCGGGCCCATCAGCACCTTCTGCACCCTAGATTGGTGTGGACAATGCTCCGACGAAGAAAACGGTGGCCATGATCTCCTGGGGGCAAGCAGCGCTTCTAAAAGGCCACGCGAAGAGGGGCTAGATTCTGTAATTCCCTTTTCTAAAAGGGATTTAGAGAGGGTGGTTAACAAAAATGATGATAGCATCGTCGTATCTATGATGATAGCAAAGCACCCTGTAAAGAGAATTTTAGTTGATAGTGGGAGCTCAGTTGATGTTTTGAGTTACGACACATTTGTTCGGATGAACCTGTCTCATAGTTCCCTTCGGCCTATCACCACACCCTTGATGGGTTTTACTGGAGATTCTGTGAGGGTCGAGGGGGAGATCACTCTCCCCGTCACAACTGGGACGTCACCGTGT
This sequence comes from Calamus simplicifolius, assembly GCA_900491605.1. NCBI lineage: Eukaryota > Viridiplantae > Streptophyta > Magnoliopsida > Arecales > Arecaceae > Calamus > Calamus simplicifolius. The sequence continues at coordinate 471,325 of UESW01004229.1, read as the reverse complement.
CAAACCACGGTTCTCATGAGCTTTTTAGTAGTCCAGGTCCCACTGGCCTACAACACCATCCTTGGGAGACCCAATCTGAACCTTCTGGATGTCGTCATCTCCACCAAAAGGTTGCTCATAAGGTTTCCCACTCGCGAAGGAGTTGGGGAGATGAGGGGGGAGCAGAACCCACTACCACTTTGCTATCATATGGCCCCCAGCCCACAAGTGGTGGTGTCTGCGCCAGCGTCAGAACCGCTCGACCCCGAGACTTGGAGAGGAGAGGGGAGCCGGCCGAGCACTTGCTGACCTTCCCGCTAGGGGAGGACCCGACGAGGACCATACAGATTGGAGCCCTGCTTCCAGAGGAGCCGCATGATCAACTCCTTACTTTCCTACGGCCAACACCGACATCTTTGCATGGTCATCGTCCGACATGCCGGGTGTCCTCAAATAGGTAATTACCCATCAACTCAATATCAAACCGGGGTGCCAGCCTATCCGGCAGAAGAAGAGGAGCTTTGCCCCCGACTGGCAGAAGGCCATTGACGAGGAGGTTCGTAAGCTGGTGGCTGTGGGCCACATCAGAGAGGTCCACTACCCCGACTGGCTAGCTAACATCATGATGGTCTGCAAGGCAAGCGAAAGCTGGAGGATGTGCATGGACTTCACTGACCTCAACAAGGCGTGCCCCAAGGACAACTTCCTGCTGACTCAGATTGACTAGCTGGTGGACGCTACATCCGGTCACGAGACCCTCAGCTTTATGGATGCCTTCTCGGGATACAACCAGATCAAGATGGATCCTGCGGATGAGGAAGCCACCTCATTCATGACCGAGAAGGGGATATACTGCTATAAGGGATGCCGTTCGGATTGAAGAATGCAGGAGCCACCTATCAGAGGATGATGAATAAAGTCTTTGAAAACCAGATCAGGCACAACATAGAGGTGTACGTGGACGACATGCTAACTAAGAGTGCCCGTGCCACTAACCATGTTGCCGACCTTGCGGAGACCTTCATCAATCTCCGCCGTTACTAGATAAGGCTGAACCCCCGCAAGTGCATCTTCGGGGTTACAGTAGGCAAGTTCTTGGGCTTCATGGTGACGCAGTGGGGGATCAAGGCAAACCCTGATAAGATCTGGGCTATCCTAGACATGAGGCCCCTGGCCAGCAAGAAGGAGGTGCAACACCTGACCGGAAGGGTGGCAGCCTTGAGTCGTTTCTTGTCCAAGTCGGTGGAGAGGTGTCTGCCTTTCTTCAGGGCGTTGTGCAAAATCAATGGCTTCGAGTGGACGAAGGAGTGCTAGAAGGCCTTTGAGGAGTTGAAGGAATTTTTGTCTACCCCGCCACTGTTGTCCAAACCAGGAGGAGGAGAAGAACTCCTCTTTTACCTTGCGGCGTCCCCTGAAGCGATGAGTTCCGTGCTCGTTCGTATTGACGCCGATAAGATGCAAAGGCCAGTCTACTATACGAGCAAAGTGCTTCACGATGCAGAGGTCAGGTATTCTAACACCGAAAAGACCATTTTTGCACTGATCGTTTCTGCTCAGCGTCTCAGGCCCTACTTCCAAGCACACCCGATTGTGGTGGTTACGGATCAACCGCTTAGAACAATTCTTTCTCGTCCTGATACCTTCGGCCGACTGGCAAAGTGGACACTCAAGCTGGAAGAATTCGACCTATCGTTTCGACCCAGGACGGCCATGAAATCTCAGATCTTAGCAGATTTCCTAGTTGAGTACACTTGGACAGAGGAGTAGCCGAACGAGTCTCATGCAAACCTCTCAAATGTCACAATCGAGGGAAGAGGGAAGGACTGGATCCTTCACGTGGACGAAGCATCAAATTCTCAAGGAAGCGGGGCAGACCTCATCCTAGCAAGTCCGGATGGTGTTGTGACTGAGTACACCCTCCGCTTCCTCTTCTCGGCCACAAACAACTAGGCTGAATATGAAGCCTTACTGTCAGGGATGAGATTGGCACAGGAGCTCGGGGTGAAAAGCCTCAGAGTCTTTACCGACTCCCAGCTCATCTCTGGTCAGGTTAAGGGAGAATATAAGGATCGAGATCCCACACTGTCTCACTATTTGAGCAAGGTGCAATCACAAGCCTCTCCCTTCACTCATTTTAGTATCAGTTACATTCCCCGGAGGGAGAATGCCAGAGCTGATGCCTTATTGCGGCTAGTCACTTCAGTTGACGGGACCTTGGGGAGAACTTATGTGGAACATCTGAAAGCCTTGAGCATCGATGTAGTGGAAGAATCCCTGCCAATTAACCAAGATCCTTCTTGGATGGATGCCTATGTCCAGTACTTGACCAACGCATCCTCCCAGTCGACCCCGCTGAAGCCAAGCTATTCAGGTGGTGAGCATCCAAGTTCTTGGTGCTCAATAGACAATTGTACCGAAGATCCTTCTCACACCCTCTCCTCAAATGTATCGATCCTGCAGACGTTGACTATCCTTCATGAGATCCATGAGGGTATTTGCAGAAGCCACTTGGAGGGAAGAGCGTTGTCGCATAAAGCCCTATGTCAAGGCTACTACTGGCCTACCATACGGGAAGATGCAGCCGAGCTGGTTCGAAAGTGCGATAGCTGCCAGCGACACGCTAACATTCAACGGCTGCCAACCTCTCAGCTGAGCCCCCTATCGGCTCATGGCCCTTCGCCCAGTGGAGAATGGACATTTTGGGACCATTCCCTCTAGCCTCTAGTTAGCGAAAGTTTCTGCTCGTTGCCATCGACCATTTTACTAAGTGGGTAGAAGCCGAGGCACTTGCTAAAATCACTAAAGCCAAGGTGAGGAACTTTTTTTGGAGGTCTATTATTTATCGGTTCGGGCTGCCCCACACCCTTGTTACCGACAATGGTCAACAGTTCGACAACGCTCCCTTCAAAGAGTTTTGTACCAAACTGGGCATATGTTAGAGGTTTACCTCTGTCGGTCATCCACAATCGAATGGAGCAGCCGAAGTGATGAATCGAACAATCCTCCAAGGACTCAGAATGCGCCTGGATGACTTTAAAGGAAGATGGGCGGAGGAGCTTCCGAACGTGCTGTGGGCGTATCATACGACGCCGTGAATCCCTACGGAAGAAACTCCTTTCAGTCTTGTGTTCGGGTCGGAGGCAGTCATTTTGATGGAGATCGGCATCCCTAGTCCCAGGATACAATCGTATGATGAGGGGGACAATCCCAGCCAGCTAAGAGCCAACCTTGACCTCGTTGAGGAAGTTCGTGACCAAGCATGATTCAAAATGGCTTCCTACCGACAAAGGATCACAAGATATTACAATGCCCGAGTTCACCCCAGAACATTCCTCCCTGGAGACCTGGTCCTCAGACGAGCCGAAGTCTCCAAACCCATGGAGGGAGGAAAGCTGTCGCCCAATTGGGAAGGACCTTATCGAGTCACCGATGCACTTCATCGCGGAGCATACCGGATCGAAGGATTGGACAGAAAGCCTCTCCCTCACACTTGGAATGCGGACAATCTCCATCGGTATTATCAGTAAGGTGTACGGACATCATAAGCTTGAGCAAGCCTACTAAAGTATTATCAATTTTTTCACTAAGTATATTCGAGCAATCTTGCTTCTTTGGCAAGCCTGACTCCGCATCGGCACTCAAGCCCAACTCAGTGTCGGCACTCAAGCCCGGCTCCGCATCGGCACTCAAGCCCGACTCAGCATCGGCGCTCAAGCTCGACTCATCGTCGGCACTCAAGCCCGACTCAGCGTTGGCGCTCAGATCCAACCCAATGTCGGCACTTCAGCTTGGCTTCGCGTCAGCACACAAGTATGAGGTTGGATCATTATTTATTCAGACCTTTTATTTCAGTCTCAGCCTCAGCCTCAAGTCAACTCCGGGTTCGACTTCTCCCACATCTCGACTTCGGCCTTGACACATATGTCGAATATCGACTCTCAACTACGGCCCCATGTCCTGGCTAAAGCCCGAGTTTCTATCTTGGCTTCTACCTCATCTAACCCTAGCTACGGCTTCGGTTCCTAGATTGGATCTACGGTTTCGGTCCCGGCCCCAATTCTAGAATGAGCAAATTTTCAAAGATTTCAAAAGTATGTTTTCATTAATTGTAAAAGTCCTACATAATTGCAGACTCTAGTCGAGCCTCATTACAAGGAAAATAAAAGTGCTCAGGGCTCGGCCGGTGCTGGATCATGGTTGGGGGAAGGTTCTTCGTCTGGTTCCAGATCGCCAATTCCTCGAGACCGTAGAGTCTTCTTACTTTGGCTTTGCAGTCCTAGAAGCCCCCGTTGTATGCGAAGGCAGTGGCCTCGGCCAGCTTCTCTTCGTAAATATTGGACTTCCTGAAGTTCTCTACGGCCTCGGCGGCCTTCTTCTCGGCCGCGACAACTTTTTCTTCGACAGCTGTCACAGCCGCCTTTAGGTCAGTCATCTCGGCGTTGGATCGACGGGCGATCTCTTTGGCATTTTTTGCCTGCTCCTCGGCTGCTTTTATTTCGATGATGGCAGAGTGTAGTCGATTCTCCAGTATAAATACCTGTGACTTCGCCATCTTCTGCTTCTCCTCTGCCGCTCGAACCTTATCCAGCTCACGGGCTGCCTAGCGCTGAGCCTCCTCAAATGCCTCTTCTGCCCTTCTTGCCCGGGCAACCCCTCAGCTCGGGCTGCTTCTAGAGCCTCCTTGGCCATTTCTGCTCTGGCCTGGGCTCGGCTAACCTCTTCCTATAATTGCCAAGGGTGGCCTCGGCCTGGGATAGGACGCTTTTGACGGCGGCCAAAGAATTCATCGCCTGCACAAGCAACATTCGGGTTAAGTGAGAGAATTCTTAATGAAGACTATTGATAGAAGGGGGAGACACTTACCTCGAGGTGAGCCACAGAGGCTTCCCGGAAGAAGACAAGGTCCCTTGGTTCTGAAGGACCCTCTGTAGCTTAGGTACACAGACTTGAGCCATAGTTCGCTCGGCCCAACGACCGTGGTGATCCAGGATTGATCGAAAGGAAGGTGGGTCGGCTTTGTCCTCCTCAGTCCTTGTGGGTGCTAGAGCTGCTGGTGCTGGGTCGGAGGCCGGCGTTGCCCCTTCCGTTGACTCTACCGCTTGCGAAGGCTCTTCGGCTGGTGGAGCAGCCTCTTGAGCCGGCCCTGCGGCCGGAGCGGTTGGTGTTGGGAATTGTATCCTAAAGCCAATCATTTGATGATTGTGTTGATGTAAATTGTATATAAATTGATATATTAATAAAAGTTATTTGGCAGTTTATTCATTGCAAGAACATCTTCTTAAAACTCCTAATAGTAATGAAGCCCTCAGGATCTTCTTCACGATAAAGGAGGATTTATTTTTGAAGGTCCTTAAAAGAGTTCGCGACCAAATGATATACTATGACAGGGCCATAGTACTATCAATTATAGGACGTTGTATATCATATTTGTTGGTTGTCTTCTTAACCAAGGAGTGTAGAGACACTGGTATGACATACAGGTGAAAGTGTAGGAGTACATTTCACCGAACGTGACTTATTTCGGATACTCTACTGTTAAGAGTTAATCCGAGAAGATATAGGTATAAGTATCCTTCAGACCTGAAGATCACAACCAATGGCTTACAAGAAACTCATTGTACTTAGGTGCCAGACCACCTGATTTCTAATTCAGCTACGAAAGGTTACTGGGTGCAGTCAAGTACTTGTGGTAGTCAGTTGTGGATCAAGATGGAATTTGACCTATCCCGTTAAAAGGAGAAATGCTTGTGTTTCAATTTAGCAAGACCTTGGCAAGGCACTTTATGTGAAAGTCACATGATCACTAAAATTGAAATCACTTTATGGATTTGCTGTTTAGAGTTGACAGGCTCTTAAGCCATCCTTAGCATTTATGGTCAAGAGGATGAATTATACGGTAACTATTTCTTAGGGTTCTTGGAGTTTGCTCGGTAACTCTTCGACCTATCCGGACGTCGGGTTCCATTGCTAGATGGGCACATCGATTAGTATAGAAAATTATTTCTATGCTACCGGGTTAGGTTCGAACCTAGAGAGTCATACGCATAGAAGTTTCCTAGGATGATCTATTTGCTGATCAATGATTGAGAATCGTATATGATTTAATTAATCAATTTGATTGATTGAATTATCTTAATTGGATTAAGTACAAGTGAATAAGATTCAATTTGGTTTAAGTCTACTAGAAGGACTAATCAATTTCAAATATTGATTTGAAATTAGATTTGATTTGAATTTAAATAGATTCAGGATTAGCCAATTTTGATTTGGGCTAGGACCACGATCTATATTGGTTTAATCCAATAAATTCAAATTAGCTTAAAACCAATATCCAAACCCCATGTGTGAAAATGGTTTTCTCGCATGATGAGATAACTAAAATCTCATCTCATGAGAAATTAAATTCTCATGCAGAATTTAATTTATAACTTTTAGTCTTCTTCAAATGATAGTTCAAGAAAAATAAATTTTGCTAAAAGGTGCCTCTTTGGAAGAGCACTCCATACAACTCTCCGTGCATTGACAAGTGTGTGAATTAATGTGCCTCTTTGGAAGAGCACTCCGCACAACTCTTCGTGCATTGATAAGTGTGTGAATTAATGTGCCTCTTTGGAAGAGCAATCCACACAACTCTCCGTGTATTGATAAGCGTGTGAATTAATGTACCTCTTTGGAAGAGCACTCCACACAACTCTTCATGCATTGATAAGTGTATGAATTTAATATGTCTCTTTAGTTTTTACAAAAACAGCGGAATTCTAAATGTTAGAATTTAATAGCTGGCTAATATGAAACTATAAGTAGAGGACATCCCTCACCAGATAACAAAAACACAAGATCAAAAGAGATCAAAAATTCTAAACAGTAAGAACCAAGTGTTACAGTTCTAAGAGTTAGAACAGAAAATTCTGGTATGATTTTAGTGTTAGCAAAAGCTTGGTGGATCTTGGAGGAAGATTCAAGTGGAAGAATTCAAGATCAGCAAAATTATTTTTTGCGAGCTAGCACTCCTGGGAATCCGATCATTTGGAGGCTTCGTGTGGACAATACTAGAGGCCGGACGATTGAACGGCTGCAGAGCATAAAGGATTTACCTACTGTTCTTAAGGTTAGTGATTTGATCTTTAGATCTTAAGGCAGGCTTCAAGATGAGTAGTATGACTTCTCATCTTAAAGATTAAGATATGATCTTAATTATTTAATTTATATGCAATACTTAGATCAAACGATCTTATAATATAAGGCAAAGATATGATCTTGATGCATGTTAGAAAGATTAATATATAATCTTTAAATTTCTGCATTGATAATTGTTATCAAATTTTAAAATATGCATGCCTCGAGGATTAACTCTCCCAACAAATGGTATCAGAGCAATGGTTTCTTATTGATCTAATTTATTACATGTAAATTAATGTTCTTATTAATAGTGTAATTATGGCTAAAACTAATCGCAAGACTATATGGTCACAGATGGATTGAAAATCCAAATTACCCATTCAATGAGGTATTCTGTGACATATTGCCATGCTATTTTTTATCATTGATGCTCAATCCAAAGATAATTTAAATTGAGCTTATGCATCAAAACATAGATTACATGCACTCTCAAAAGATGTTTTATATTTGATACATATTGATGTTGTATAAAAGCATGATATTTGCATGTTTAGTATAAAACATAGATATGATATATGATGGCATGATGTCTATATTATGAAACATACAAATATTTATGAGAGTCTAATTTGAATGTCAAATGTTAATTCATAATCTCTTTAGATATGATCTAAATATAGGAATTATGAGTAGTAACATAATACATGTGATGCTTGATTGAAATATATGACATGTAAACATGAAATATATTTAATCTTTTGGGTTAGCTAAATCGGTCCATAAAGGGTTAGACCCTAAGGTTTAAATCAACTGGACTAAAAGAGTATCTGAACAAATCTAATTAGATTAGGTTAAGAATGCTCTAAATCAAACAATAGTTGTAGTTGATCATGTCCTTCTCTTTGATTAAACCAAATGGAAGTAGATTAGGCTATGTGGTTGAGTATGAATCTCTTAGATGGTCAAATCAGAATTGGTTAACCATATGATGTCAATGTGAGTTGGCAAGTTGCTCTAGGATCAACGATCGAATGGTTTTTAATTGGGAACTACTCATATTGATGCGTCTTTAACGAGTTAATGGCATATCCCTCCCATCATTGCGGTGAGATCACCGCCATCCCGTCATTGGCAGCGCCCCTCGCATTCTATGCTCTGGGTGGTTGCTGCAACGATCTCCAGTAGTGAGCAGGCACATGGCCAAATTGGAGCATGCGGGATGATTTCAAACGATGAGGCTATAAAAGGGGGGGTCGTCCCTGACCTCAGTCGTGAACTTCGTTTTAGCTTCAACATCGGCCCCGATCTCCGCCTCGTTCTCGGCCTCGAGCTCAGCCTTGAGCCCTGCCTCGGCCTCGGCATGTCTTTGGTCTCGAGCCCCACCTCAGCCTTGGTCTCGAGTCTCATCTCGCATGCTCTCGGCCCATAGTTTCGATCGTGGAACCAACTTCGAATATGCTGAGACAACTTTGTTCTTGAACCTACACTTACAGATCCTCTCAACCTAAGTTTAAATTTTCATTAGAATATCTACATTCTTTAAAAACGATTTAGAGCTATCTTGTTATTCCTAAAGTTATGTTATTGAGTTAGAATTTCTCAAGTGTAAACTACTGAATCACTTTTAATTAATTTCTTAATTATAATAGAAACAAACTTCAATCATTGATTTCTCAAAGATTATATAAGATATTCAATGAAAATAAGGAATATAACAACTAAAATTTTTAATAAAGATCTCTCCATACATTTTTCTAGATTCTTTGTCATCACACAAAATAAACATATTGACTAAAGACAACCCCTCATGTGAAACAAAAATAAAAAGAATTAATAGAACTTGCATTTATATCGATACTCCATAGAAGGTGATCCAATCATATATTGGAGCTACAATATTTGCTGCTACTGCTGAATTTCTTCCCTTTATTGTTGCAATATGTCCTGTGGATATAATCCCCCAATAACTTGCTCTTTTAGCTGATTTGCTTCCTTTTCTAATAGTCTGATTAGTTCTATCAATAGACACACACACACATGATTTCATATAAAGTAACCAATGGATTAAAAAAATAGATTAAAGATTCTCTTCTCGCTACATGCCTTCTTTTAACTTTTTTATAATTAAAAGAGATGATATTCTTTCTCTAGGAGTTTGATTCTCTACATTTAATCGTACTTGACAATCATGAAAATAATTGATCTGTTGTGAAAGTAACATAATTTGCTCCTATAAATAATAAGATAGATAAGATATATGAATATGATTACATAATCAATACACAAGAATGATGACAAAAGAACTAAAATCTAAAATAATAAAAAAAAAAAACTCAAGACATAAAATAAGACAACATACGTACTAATATTAGTAAATTATAAGCAATCACAAAAAACTGATCTAATTATATAGAAATGTGAAGAATTTTTTCCAGCCATCTTAACTTCGATCTCTCAAAAGAATAAAAAAAAAGAGAATAGGTGAAAAAAAGGTTATAAGTCCCCTTTATTTTACTTATTTTAAAAAAAATGATTATTATGTTTCTATTTATACTAATATGGTCCATAATTACAAAAGGGTCAAATTAGTTACTTTTCTTTGAGCATAAATAATTATAAAAATTCTAAAATCCTTCTAAAGCTAAATCTTAACTTTTTCATCAATTTTATGATCAATTGGTTCACACAATGCATTTTAAATTATGATATATATAAATATATGCCTATTAGACTCTCCTAAAAAATAATAATAATAACTAAAAGGCCTATTTCAAGGCCTTAATGTCATTATGTTTTCCTATTTACCACAATAAGTATTCATTAAGAGTTTCATTTTTATACCAAGCTTCTTAAAGTTATTATGGTCAAAAGTGGTTAGATGAGAAAGTTGTGGCCTTTAAAACTTAAGATTTGCTATGGGGTCTTGATTAGGGTAAATCTTGCTCTCAAATCTTAACTAAACTTGCCAAAGTTGGCTAGAGTGGTTCTTAAAGTACCTAGTTATCCTCTCGGATCAAAAGCTTTAAAGGTCCATCAACATGTTATAATTAAGTTGTTTATAATCATATTTTTTTATGATTGAGTGAAATAACTAATTTTTTTATAATTTTTGTTTAAATATAATTTACCATTTTGATATTCATGTAATGTATTATTCCTATATAAAAGATAAATGTGATGTTATAAATAATATAAATCTAGTCTACTTACTTAAAAAATTTAAATATGACCAAATTTATCGTACCAAAATCACGTTAAATGATGTTATCAAACAAAAGAAATAAATTTAAAACATATAGTGCCTAGCAGCTAAATAGTAATATGATTTCTTGAACATTTATTTATAAGACTAGTTCTATGACACCCAACCTTTTTGGGCTAGCTCACTTTAGATTAGGATACAATTTGATTAAATTAAATTAAAAATTTATAAAAAAATAATATAATTAATTTTTTTTATAGAATATATATTTATAATGTTTAATATTCAGTTAGCTCTCTAACACATATTGAATCACTCAAATGAGAGGTCAAATAAGGAAGTTAGAAGTAATTTTATGAACGTATATCCTTGCTAACATATTTATGATAAATTATTAAAATGCCATTGGTGGCAATTTTTGGTATTATTATCAAAATATCTATATTTTAAAATTATATTGAATAAGTTAGAAAAGTTTTTAGTCAAGAATCTATTTTTAAATATTTAATGAATATTTATCTCTTTAGTTTTTTTTCTTTTAAATCAGGAAGCTTATTGATTTTAGGATATTAGTATCTTATGAGAAATAAGAAACCTATTTGCTTTTAAAAAAATTGATAAATAGGGCTTAATTGAGGTCTTTTGATATCAAATTAATGGTTCACAAGAATGAAAAAGGTGAAAAATTAAAGGATAAAAATAAAGCCCTAGATAAATTAAAATATTTTATAAATTATTCATGATTACTAAAAAGATTTCAAACTTTGGTAAGTAACTTGGCCATAAATTAGGATTTTTATAATGTTGCATGATTGCTAAAAATTTATTTTATAATTAATGCATGATTATTTGAATTGAAATAATTACTAATTTTTATATAATCAAATAATTTAAATAATGAAATTTTACAATTATTTTTTAAATGTTATTGAAGATTTAAATTATGCATAGCATGTTTATTATAAATCTGGATCAACTAAGTTATTGAAGATTTAAATTATGCATAGCATGTTTATTATAAATCTGGATCAACTAAGTAGGCTAATTATAAAATAGAAGATTTTTGTAAATTACTTATAAATATCTATTTAAGAACTTCTAAATTACTGATTAAATATTACTATTTTATTTTCTTATGCATAATTAATGTTTAAATGCATACTATTATACAATTATTTTTTCATAGCTATTTATTGCAAATACTAGATAAAGTGAGCAGATTATGAATATTAAGAATTGTTGTTATTATGAGAATTTTGTTGAAAAAAAAATTAAATTTATAGGATTATATAAATAAATATATATTAATAAATGTAAATTATTGATGATAAAATATGATTGAAATCATATAACTTTCAGTCCATTACATAATGACAAATGACAAATACTAGAATCCACCTCCATAAAGGATATATGACGAAGATCCAATCTTGATTCATAGGGTTAAATGTAGTGCAATGGCCCTATTATGGGGATACATACATATGACTATAGTCAATGATTATAGAGTATTAGTAATATAATGATATAAAAATTATTAATTATGATGATAAAAAAATTTGAATATGATGATATGAAAGTTATTATATGAAAATTTTGAATACTAGTTAGAAATGCCTCAAAATGTATAAGTAATTAGCATATCGATGATATGTAAAGTTGCGAACTGTAATCTCAACTTAACTTGACTCATCTAAGCCTTTTTTTCAACTATATGGGGTAGTTACATGAATTTGCTTCCTTCACTCTGCTCTATTCAGGACTAAATCGACATTTAATTATGAACCGTAAAATATCAGTTTTTAATTAATGATATGCATTATTTTATGAAAGTCTTATAAATCTTCATTTTCTTAATCCACTAATTTATGATTAATGTTATTTACTAAGAGAAAGCTCATAAAACTCTATTATTACTTTTTTTGTTTCAAACATAGAGAAATAAAATAGGAACCTAGATAGAAGCAAGTAATTACTCACCAAACTCTTTAGTTATCTCATTATTTTTAGTTTTTGACCATGTTGATAGTCTGCAAATGTTTGTTAATTTTAGTGACATTGAAGTATGCGATTATGGGATATGTGGCGAATTGTTGCATCTTAAATCCATCTCGGGTTTGGGGCATGACAATTTCCATCATTAAATGTGATCTACTTAATTTGCCTTTTAGGTCTATGATTCAAATTTTAATAACAACTTAAAATTGGTTTTGAATTTTGGCTCATAGAAACTATAGAGAAAAAAAAAGATGTAGCCAATTTGATTTAAAGACTACTTGAAAGGAACACATCCCAATGAATTCGTTATAGTAATGAGAATATTTTGTTATATTTATTTAAAAGAAAATATTGAAGATGAACGATAATCTTATGGATGACCTATTAAGTAAAGGCAATTAGAGTGGTAAAGAAACAACCATATGTAATTTGACATTAAAACTTTAAAGCAATGCACATATAAAAGAATGATATTTGTGTTTGCAAACTTAATTAAATGGATGCAAATAAAATGATACAGCTAGAAGTCTAATATTAAGAACTTTCTAAAAAATATGGATAATAACTATTCTTTCTCTACTTATTTGTTTATAAAGAGGATCAAATAGAAAATTTTGGTACCCCATAGTTACAATTTCTATATAGTTAGAGGTTATATAATGGTGATCATTTCCTACCTTTACCTTGACCCAAATTTAACTATTAAGACAGTGTTTGATTAGTGATAATATAATATTACTAAGAATCATACATTCTTGATAATCTTATACTTAGTAATTAGATTATTAGGAATAGAATATTATCATATTTTATTCATAATAACAAAATATAGCAATTAATTTACTATATTTTAAAATTTTATTTGAATTTTATTATAATTTTTTATCTTTTAAGTGTTTCTCTTTTTTTTTTGCTAGAATATGAAATATTCTGATAAAAATTTAAAAACTAATTTTAAACATATTATATATTTAAATATTATAAATATTTAATATATATTATATTATATTCTACAATTTAACTCAATGCATCTAAGCTTTTTTCCAACTACATGGGTCGGCTACATAAATTTGCTTCCTCCACTCTGCTCTATTCAGGACCAAATTGATATTCAAATTATAAATAGTTATATCTTTTTTAATTACTTCTGTTCATATTAGTTTAGGTGTACCTCTACCTCTATCCTTACCATTGATTGTTAAAAGATCACTCTTTCTAACTGGAGCTTCTAAAGGTCTACGTTATATATGTCCAAACCATCGTAATAAATTTTCTTTCATTTTATCTTCAATTGGGGCTACTCCTATCATTTTCTTATATGTTTATTTTTAATTTTATCTTTTAAAGTTTACACATATCAATCTTAACATATGCATTTTGTTATACTTAATTTATTTACATATTGTTTCAATATTGCCCAACACTTTGTTCCATATAACATAGCTGGCCTAATAGAGATTTATTTATATATATTATATAATATATCATATATATTATTATTAAATATCTTATTATATATATAATATATAGTATAAATATTTAAAATATATTATAATAATTTAATACAAAAAGGTTATAAAATTAATAATTTAAAATTTAATGTTTATATATTACTATATTAATTTAAATATAAATATAATATTTAAATATTTATGATAATCTTAGATTATTTAGAATTAAATATTATTGCTCAAATTACCATGTCTTATTGCCTAACATAGTAATTCAAATTATCATTGTAGATTACCATGATTTAAAAAATCATGATGACAATAAAGTAATGAGAAAATTTTTATTTGTATGTATTTTGAGTACAAGATATACCATGGCTAATAAACTTTGAAAAAAATTAATCAAATTTTATTGCTAGAGAATGCTAATAGATTCTATTTTACTTTTAATGATATACAAGCACTACACATGCTTAATTTAACTTACTATATTTTTAGATAAAAGAAAAGCAAAAATTAAAGGGCTTACGTTTCCATCCTATAGAATTATATGACTCTTCCTTGCTAAGCTTGGTTTGACTCTTGGCTTCTTTTAATGAAGGTATTATATTTTCATCAAACTTTGAAGTATGTTTAACCTTATTTAAAAATTTAGGACTTCCTAAAATGAACGATTTGAGGTGTCCAAGTGTCGGCACCCCTCTCCTGGGCCACTGACAACCCTGCATACCTATGGTAATCAAGTAGAGTTCAGCTAGCCTTTATGTAGTGCTCCATAAAGTTCTAGTGAACTCTATCAAATTTTCACAAGTAATACACACTAAATCATATCCTGATCAAATTTTTCATTTTCACACCTACTCCAATAGTTTATTCATTTTTCAAATATTATATCATAGTATTATTTTGTCCCTGCTCAGATAAAAATTTTATATTACCATCACCAAGCAGTTTGTAAGATCACATTCACAATTGACAAGAGAACTCATTGATACATAGATTATACTCATAATCCCATCCAAAATAAAAGTCCTTATCTCATTTCATTCAAACTTATAATACATCACAGGGTTTCAACTATGTATACACAGTACACACATATATATACATGTCTCCCCACACTATCTTCAGATACAAAATATACATTTTTACATTTTCTTTACATTCATGCAGGGTTTTCCAGAAAATAACTTCTTAAGCTAAGCAGCTAAGAATCCAACCAATACATGCTCACTGATCTGAAAAAAAAAAATCAACCATAGAAGGGTGAGACCTAAGTCCTAGTGACTGGATAACCATCTAACAATGAAAAAATTGAGAACAAAATATACTAATACCATATAGCATGAATAATCCCAGAATATACTTTTGGACATGATACAGAAAACATAAAATATAGCTTATTCTTTGAATATATCTTTATTTGAAATGTTGTATTAACATACACCTTTTTATAATAATAAAAGATAACTTATAAGTTAGCTTATGCTTGCAACAATATATCAGAACTTGAAATAATGTATCAAATACTCTTAAAAATAGACCATTTATATAAAACTCATATATGCAACATTTTTTTCTAAAATATGTAAATAGCTTTTGTAGCCCAGCCTTTCTGGTCCTTTCTTTCTAATCCCCACTGGGATATGCTTTGTCCACTGGCATTTCTTTTAAAAACTCTTCCCTACCAGGAGTATGCTTGGCCCATTAGGCCTTTTTAAAACATAAATTATAAGTTTTTCAAATCTCATGATGCTGGATTGTGTGTGCTGCCTTCGAGGTACGACCCTACAGTCGCCCTTCTGCAGGTTTACTATCATCGAGTGTTTGAGATAGCAATAGAATTTTTGCACAAATAGCACCCCTTACCATGCTGTTCATCCGGCAATGTAATTATGCCCTTTTTCCTAGGCCTCCTCTTTGCCTCTTCCTTGGGCTAATCTCTGTGACCCACGAGCTATTTAGTAATCAGTTCATTTTCGAGCTATGATTCATGCCCCTATGGGCTGCTTGCAACCTGCTCCATAGGCTTGGTCTAGCTTGTACTCATCCCTGACCTCGAAATCATCATACAATCAAATCACAAGGAAGTGTTGGCTCAATAATAGTGTGCAATGCTCATGCCACGATACAGTCTACAAAGTGATCAACCCTATAGCTGTCCGATGCTCTACATAATACATGCATCAAACATACTCTTTTGAAA
>UESW01004229.1:387542-451303 GCA_900491605.1 Calamus simplicifolius | reverse complement strand
TTCTTATCTATGTACGTTGGATTGGGTCAATCCAAGCAACCTCATAGATCTATCTTTATAGATCTTTATACCTAGATATAGGCTTCTTTTCCTAAATCCTTCATGAAGAATTTACTTGACAACTAATCCTTCACTTCTTAAGCAAGAGACATTTTTTCCTATTAATAATATGTTATTCCATATAATATCAAGAAAATAATATCACTTCCACTAACCTTCTTGTACACACATGGATCATCCTATTTTTTATGAAATCAACTCTTTGATTGTCACATCAAATCGAATGTTTCAACTTCTAGAGGCTTGCTTTAGTCCATAATAGACCTTTGTAGCTTGCACACTTTCTTAGGATCTATGGAGGATTCAAAATCCTCTGGTTGTGTCATATACACATCTTTCTCTAAATTTTATTTAGGAAGGCGGTCTTAACATCCATCTGTCAGATCTCATGTCAAAATATGCTGCTATTACAAGCAAAATCCTTATGGACTTATGCATGGCTACAGGTGAACAGTTTCATCAAAGTCAACACCTTGTCTTTGCTTATAACCGTTTGCAACTAGCCTTGCCTTATAGGTAATCACATTACTATCCATGTCGGTCTTCTTCTTGAAAATCCATTTGCACCCAATGGGCTTTACCCCTTCAGATGGATCAACCAAAGTCTGTACCTGGTTGGCATACATGGAGTCCATTTCAGATTTCATGGCCTCAAGCCATCTCTTAGAGTTAAGGTCAGACATTGCCTCCTTATAGTTGATAGGCTCATCCTCTATGAAAAATGCATATCTCTTAGGGATAGAATTATCCTACTAGATCTATATAGCTGGTGTGTACTTGGAGCTACCTATGCTTTAACTTTCCTAATAGAGACTCATGCAACGGCTGTCTGAATGTGGGTTAGTCTTCAGCTTAACTCCCACTGCATTCAGCATGTGCTCCATTCCATCTAATTGGTCTTTATCAATTTATAGTTTTGAGCTTCACTAAGTTCAATCTTACTCTAACTATCCTTTGAAAGAATCTCATTCTCTAAAAATGAAGCATTTCTCGAGACAAACACCTTTTGCTCGAGAGGTTGGTAGAAGTATATCCTTTTGTTTATTTTGGATACCCCATAAAATTACATTTATCATATCTAGCTTCAAGCTTGTCTGATTCATTACGCTTCACATAAGCGTAACAGCCCCAAACCCTCAAATGATTAAGGGATGGTTTCTTTCCACACCATATCTCATAGGGAGTGAAGTTAATCGATTTAGATGGAACTTGGTTTAGGATATATATTTGGCAGTATCTAGCATATAACCCAAAAATATTTTTGAAAGATCTACAAGGCTCATCATCGAATGTACCATGTCTAATAGTGTATGATTTCTCCTTTCTAACACACCATTGTGATGTGGTGTACCAAGAGGAGTCCATCGATGGAAATCTCATTCTTCTTCAAATAATCTACGAACTGATTGCTCAAGTATTACCACCTCGATCTGATCAAAGTATCTTAATACTTTTGCCAGCTTATTTTTCTACTTTACATCTGAATTCTTTAAACTTTTCAAAAGCTTTTGTTGACCCATTTATTGATTTTGATGATTAACAAAAGCCATGAGTATATTCCCTATGATACTAATGAAATTGATAAGTATTTTAGGAATTTAGAAAGGTTAAATATTCAAAATTCGTATAAAAATAGGCTTGAATCAATTTTTAATGGTATGTGTCAAAGTTCAGAGTTTAGAGCTGACTCCGAAAGCATTAGAGCTGACTCCGGAGCGTATCAGAACTTTTGGCACATTTGGCACGGTTTAGAGTCGACACTCAGAAAATTAGAGCCAACTCTAGCCTGAGTTACAGTGAATTATCTTTTTGCTTCAGATTTTAGAGTCAACACCAGCAGAATTAGAGCTGACTCTAACCTGAGAATAGAGACTACATTTTTTTGGGATACTGTTAGTGTCGATCCCAAGAAAATTAGAGCCGACTCCAGCTCGCATGTGTCAATCCCACAGAATTTCAGAGCTGACTCCATGATGAACCTTTTTTTCTATTTTGGAAACCCAACTTAGAGCCGACACCTTGCCAGATTAGAGCCGCTCCAACCTGTCAGAGGTGACTTTCAGATTTGTCAGAAACGGCTCCAATGGTCATATTTCTTCACCTACTCTTCAACGGCTCTTTGCCTTTGCGTGTTGAACTAATCCACAAGTACTCTCAATGGCTACTTTGCATCAAAAACATGGATTAAGAGAGATTATAAAAAGGGCATTCCGACTGTTCAAAAAAAAAGAGAAAAAAAAAGAGGAAAATAGAGAAATTTCAAAGAGGGAAAACTCTGATTCAAAGCCTCACTGTTCAAAAGAGATAGAAGAGAAATCCGAAAGCTTTCAAAGATCAAATCCGAGAATTTCCATAAATTAGAAGAAGAAGAGCAAGAGCTCTAGTTCTTCATCCTTCTCTTCACCAACTTTTCTTCAAGTGACTAAGTTCAAGCTTTGAAAGATCATTCAGAAGAGAAGAGGAAAAGAAGAAAAGCTCAACAACAAACAGCTTCTAATCAGGCTTTTCTACTCTCATTTGTATTTATATTGATTATCTGCTCATTTGATGAGCTTTTAAATTGTTGTAAACATTTACTTGATTTGTTTGCTTTCTAATTCAATCAGGGGATTGAATCAGTTGAGGTAGTTGACCTCGGACAAGCTAAGATTAGTTTGTGTTAGGTTGTGTGCTGGTGAACCTGTGAAAACCGGCTGAGTTCGTTGTGATCCCGTTGTAAAACAACAAGTTCGGGTTGTGATCTTGCAAAACAACTCTGCTATAATCAGGGTGATTATAGTGTGTACCCAGAGTTGCTTAGAAATGGATGTAGGTATAGCTAACACTGAACCACTATAAACCCTTTGTGTTTATCGTGCTTATCTCTTCTCTCTTTCTCTCTAATTTACATTGTATTCAGCATTCATAGCATCACACTCTCTACACTTTACTTGTGCACATTCATCTTGGAAAATTAATTTTAATTGTAAATTTTAAAGAACCCAATTCACCCCCCCCCCTCTTGGGTTGCCATCTGGGCCAACAGCTTTGGATTGTGCTTCATCAGATACACATAACCATATCTACTATGGTCATCTATAAATGTGATGAAATAAAAAAAAACCTCCTATGGTTTGAATGTTGATGGGTCCACATACATCCGAATCTACTAAACCCAAACATTCAGTTGCTTGCTGCCTTTTACAGTAAAAGGTGACTTGGTCATCTTGCCAAGTAAGCATGACTCGTATTTCTCAAACGATTCCCAATCGAATGAGCCCAAGTATCCATCCTTATGTAACTTGGTTAAACGCTTTTCATTTACATAGCCTAGACGACAATGCCATAGGTATGAGTCCCTAGAATTATTTGATTTTAATATTTTTGATTCAGTATTGAGAATAGGAGCTTGAAGATTAAGAACATAAATTCCGTTGAACATTCAGCAGAACCAAAAGAATATTTTTTTAAAATAGAAATATCTTTATTTCCAATTTCAAATGAATATACATCTATTACTAAATATGAAATGGATATAATATTCTTTGTTATGTTCGAAACATAATAACAATTACTAAGTTCAATTACAAGCCCTATGGACATAGATAAAGAATAAATTCCTACGGCTAATGCAGCAACCTTTGCTTCATTTTCATGCGCAGGATCACTTCATCTTTCTCTAATCTTTTACTATTTCTTATCATCTCCATATTAATACAAATATGAGACCCACAACCGGTATCCAATACCCAAGTGGAATAAGAAGTAATAGAAAAAACATCTCAATTATGTACGCACCTGATGTAGAAGCATCCGTATGCTTCTTATTCTTATTTTTTAGGCTGACTCGATAAGCCCTGTAGTTACGCTTCCAGTGCCATCCTTACTACAAAAGTAATATTTTTTCTTGGCTATATTCCTTAGCCAATCAGGAAATTAGGTCCGATCATCTTGTTGGACTCTAGGTTACCTCTAAGGTTAATGTTCACACTCATGGTGTCTTTTACAATTGTGTAGAAAATAGAACGAGTCCATTATCATGAATGCAAATCATCGATTTAATATGGTAATTTTAAAAATTTTAATTAAATTATTACTTTCACTATTTTATAAAACTTAATAGTCCTCTCTATTAATCTCAAAAATTATCAAATGATTTCTAGTGGGCTAGAACCCTCAAACTGACTTACCTTGACCTTGGCTTTGGCACAACAAATCTTAGTAAGCCAATTTAGGTAGATATTCATCAATCACATTAAATGTGATTCCTAGATCATTTAAAGGATATTGCCTTATCAATCATATCTGTATGTGATCATCCTAAACTTTGCCTCTAGATTAGACTGACCCTGACTTTAGCCAATTATGCCAGCTAATATAGTTAAGTCAACCTATTGTTTCCCAATCAACTCCTCATAAGTACACTCGATCATGGCTTTGGCATAACAAATCTCATGACCTAATGATTTTATATTATGTGAACAATGGAAGGCATAAGGACTTAATATTCATGGAGGGATTTTACACATTTAGGTCTCATCATGCATGTGCAACATTTGTATCATGCTTGATTACATATCATATATGTAAATTTTAGATTAATTTCAATTAACCTAAATTTCATAAGATCCAATCTTATGATTGGGATTCCTAATCAAATTAGGATCCATGACCACTATCTATTTAGGAACATAATCATGTGATCAAATCAATTGCTACCATCCTAATTAACCCTAGATCTAATCAATTAAGAACTTTCCTTAACAATGGCCAGATCAGCTGATCAATGAGGTCCTATTTAGCATACCCTTCGATTCCATTGTATGGGTTTTCCTAGGCAGAGAACGGAACAATTAAAAACTATGATCGCACTTTTCTTAGATACCAATATAGTTAAGCCCAATGATTCACTACTTTAAAATTTAAGAATAGCAACCCTTTTTTGCCGATGCTTTTAAAAAGCATGGGGAATTCACGTAGCCTGCCGGGCATGATTTACCCTAATTCCATCGAGTCACGCCCCCCCCCCTCCCCCCCTCTCAGGATTTACCCTAATTCCAACGAGTCACGGAACCTCCGCCGCCCCCCTCCCCCCCCTCCTCCCCACCAGAGCCCTAGCCCGAGAGCCTCCCCGCTCACCGCCCCCCTCCCCCCCCTTCCCCACAAGAGCCCTAGCCCAAGAGCCTCCCCACTTTCGATACCCAACCCTTCTCTCTTTCCACGATTAACCCTAACCCGATCTTCGACGAGTCCTTATCTTCGAATCCAGTCCTCCCGCTAAACCCTCCCCCCCTCCCTCTCGATCGCTTCTGAAAGGAGCACACCGTCGATACCCAACCCTTCTCTCTTTCCATGACTAACCCTAACCCAATCTTCGATGACTCCTCAATCGATGACTCCTTATCTTCGAATCCAGTCCCCCCACTAAACCCTAACCTAGCTACAGACAGGGCTCGCTCGCTCCCTCTCTCTGTCGATTTCTTGGAAGCGCCGCGCCTGGGTCTCATCGAAACCGATTTCGGCCGTCTCTCAATCCCTCGTCATTCATCGACTTGCTTTGAGATCTCGGGGGTTCGAGAGAGAGAATTGGACGTCGATCGCAGCGAGGGAAGGACACTCTATTTGTTTGACTGGTAAGGCCTCTTGTGGATGATTATATTTATAGTCATAATATTTCACACCACGTTGATTTAGATGCATCTTTGTTGAAAGACCCAATTATTTGGAACTGACTTTTATAAATCCTTCTTCACTGGGTTGCACCTCTATTAACCCGAAACCTTCCAAATCCTTCTAATGAGTTTTATCTTCTTTTTTTTTTCTCCACCCATGCAAACAAATGTCAGGTTCTCTTGTTACCCTAGCTCTTCATATTTTTGTTGCGCATTTCAGTAGCATCTAAGTTCTAACATACATCGGAGCTGACAAATGCATCGGGGAGTGGCTTTGTTTGACTGGTAAGGCCTCTTGTGGGAATGTAACAGGATTAAAAAAAAAAAACAAATGATGGCTTTGTCTTCTTCTTAGGGCTTGTTTGTGTTATCTGGAGTATATTGGGGGTACTTAGGCTCTGTTTCACAACAGATTCGAGCATACTTCTTGTTCTTCTATCGTATTTTATTTCATATTTGAGTGTTGATTTTTACTGTGGATCTAATCGGAAGAAAAGGATTTTGAAGCTCTCATCTATTTCCCTTAGAAGGTTTGAAATCTTTCAATTGAAATTGTTAACTCTGTTTTCTCTTGTTAAGTGTGTAGTGCAATCATTTACTGTCATGGATCTTGGATGGCTTCAAGCTGGATATGATGTCAAGGTTACCTGATAATTAGCTAATATGTTGTTCAATTTTTGGCATAGAGATATCACCCTTTTCCTGCTTAGTTTGCCGTGGAATTTTTTCCTTGTACATGGTCTTGCTTCCCTCTAATTCTGATAAGTTCTTATTATTGGCACTTTCTTTAGGCACAAACTCATTAAAAAACTCCTTAATTTAAATTTTACTATCTTTCACACTTTGAAGAGCATTGTTATAGAGTATCTCACCTCAGCTTATCTCTCTCCACTGTTTGTTGAAATGCATCTGAATTGTTTTGGAATCTTGCGATTGCAATCATTCATATTTTCCTTGTGTGAGTTACACATTCATAATGCTAGCGCTGCAAATGGAAAATCTTGTTCTTTAATGCATGAAAAATCCTAAGGTTTCTGTTTTGTTAAGAACAGCATCCGTTTTGGCGGAGCACGGAACTTGTATGCAGTCGTGGTTTGCACTGTGCTCTGGGTGCGGTGAACAACATGGTATCCATGCCACCTGAGTTCTTTTTTACTGATATTAATTCATGTTATTGCCCAATTAGTGTCAGTAAAGGGAAGCAAGATTTTTGATGCAATTTAAACTAGCTCATGAGATATGAAATTCATGATGTTAAATGGGATCTTTGTTTAGATTCTGATCATTCATAGACACATGGATCTATCATGTTGTGCATCGTCGGTGGTTTCTTTTAACAAATTAAAACTGGTTCTATAGTGTGAGCTTTCTTTTGTGACCTCAATCTGATGTCTTCCTTTATTTTATCTTCTTAAATAGTTACTATTCAAGTAAGATTTGGTAAAAAAAGTGAAGAAGAGATTTCCTGTCACTGTCTTATGTAACAGGGTATGTAGATTACATAGGAGTTTGTCTTTTTGATCTGCAAGCACACAAAGCTTGTCTTTAGTCTCTCATGCTATTATTAATTCAAATGAAAAGATATAGCGTTAGATGTAGTCCAATATCAATGTAATTATATTATCATACAATTTTCCATGTTCATGTGTACAGAATATGCACCATATTTGTAGTCTCATGGCATTTTGGCATCCTGGAGATGAATTTGTTATATGTTCTGTCTAGAAGCATGTGTTATATACTGATTTCCTAGGCATGTGGGCCAAAGGCACTGATAATTCATGTTAAATTTAGATGCTGATGAGATGTTGTCTACTTTGTTATAAGAGTCAACAAGTAGTGTTTAGTAATTGATGTAATTATTGCAGTGCATTGATCTATAGGGATTATACCTCCATCAATTCATTCAGAAGTCAATTTCTTGCCTCCCTTGGAAGTGTTTTGGGAATCTTGAATTTTGGTTGACTAGATGCAACTGCCTATCTTGGTCATGCTTCAGCAATTGATGTTAGTTGGCATATCTTCTAGTTTTGTTAACACTCACCAAGCTTACGGTGCAACAAGGGCTCAGGACCATTATGGCCCTGTTAACGGGTTGCCTGTGGACTAAATTTGGTTGGTTCAATGTTGAAGCAACTAGACCTATATACTTGAGCTATTTTTGTTCATTTTTTCTATCCAATCACATCGATTCCAAGTTATAAATTGGATATGTATTGCAAATGATAATATTGAGGGTCTACAGAAGGTCAGGAAGAGGGAGTACTTTGATGGATTCCTGTGGTATTGCTTTGGTATGTCACTGCAATACCATTAAGATTGCAAGCCACTGGAATGGGTGGCATGGTCTCTTCAGCACTAAAATTCCATGAGAGATTTTAACCAAATCAGTTTACAATCCCTCAAAGGAAACCTTAAATTCAGTATGATATGTGAGTATCCAATGTAGTTTAACTCTATTCTCTGCTTGGTTCACTGTTTGACATGGCAGGAGGGTTTGCTGTGTTTTATGGCGGTTGACAGCATTTATGGTAGCATTCATATGCCTTACAAGAATTATTTCCTATTTATTTTCTCTTTGACAATTTATTTCTGTGTGTGTGTGTGTCTGTGTGGGGGTAGCTAGCTAGCAGGTGAAACAAAGCCAAAGGAGAAGTGGTTTGAAAGCATGCAGCTAAAGTTGGAGCAGACCAGCATTGTTGTTTTATGTAGTATCTTTTAGTTATTGGTGTCTAGTACTGGCATGTGTTTAGGAGATTATACTGCTTCGCAGGCACTCACCCATCATCATCATTGATACCTATCATGCTGACATTAGCTCTAAGAAGACAGGAGTAGCTCTGCTTTTATTTCAGCAGTGCAGTCACCTCTCCTGCAACTAATCAATGCCAGAGCTTCCGCTGGCTCCAGCTCTTCCAAACATCAATCCCTTAACAGGTTAGGACCCTCAGACTAGCAAGGAAGTTGAAAGCATTGGTCCTACGTGATGGTGTGCTATTGGGGTGGGAGACCAGCCCACATGTGGACCTAACACCTAGAAACCAGCCCTGTCCTGAGTCACTCGTCTCTTAGCCCTATTAGTGGTCCAGTCCTTAAAATTCACAACCTACTCCATGGTAAACAATTACTCATAAATAGTGGTCTTGTCATGGTGTACATGAACTGGATCCGATTATGACTCATTTGAGTTGTTTGTTACCATCATACATTCAGGTGCCACTTTGTTTCAAATTGAAGCATCAATAGATCTGCCTTCATACATGCATTGGCTCATATATTTTGGAGTGATTAATTTAAATCAAACAAGCACATTTTGCGAAATCTAGGTATGGATCACTGGAACTTGAGAATGAGATATTGTGAAGTCTTAACCTGACATCAACTCTCCAAATCATATTAATATAAGTTGGCCATCTTTGGTGTAGCTAAACTGAAGCTCGGCCTGAACATTTTATTGCATGACAAAAAATTATACGTAAATCCTAGCTATCATACATATGATCCAAGATAAGTGAGTAGCAAAATTTTACTTTTTCAATAAGAAAATTCTACTCTAGTTTTTTTGCCAATTGCCAAAGATGTCAAAAGAAAAAAAAAAGGAAAAAAGAAAAATCAAAGCTTTTTTGGCTTGCCCTGCATTGACTTCCAAGATATGGGCATGAAGATTCAGGACTTTCTCACACACATATATAGTGTGCCATCTCCTAAAAAAATTCAATTCTTAGCAGCTCCCTCAATCAAGACAAGTGATTTTTTTTCTGAACAATTTTTCAGTGTTGAAGATTAGGATTCCTCTTGTATTGTTGTGTTACACTATGGATCATGTTAGTTACTATTCAAGTAAGATTTGGTAGAAAAAGTGAAGAAGATATTTCCTTTCACTGTCTTATGTAACAGGGTATGTAGATTACATAGGAGTTTGTCTTTTTGATCTGCAAGCACACAAAGCTTGTCTTTAGTCTCTCATACTATTTATTATTTCAAATGAAAAGATATAGCGTTAGATGTAATCCAATATCAATGTAATTGATATTATCATACAATTTTCCATGTTCATGTGTATAGAATATGCACCATATATGTAGTCTCATGGCATTTTGGCATCCTGGAGATGAATTTGTTATATGTTCTGTCTAGAAGCATGTGTGTTATACTGATTTCCTAGGCATGTGGGCCAAAAGGCACTGATAATTCATGTTAAATTTAGATGCTGATGAGATGTTGTCTGCTTTGTTATAAGAGTCAACAAGTTGCCATAGCACTAAAGCTTTTTTTTTATATGTTGAATAAACATTAGTAAGTGATACCGTATAATAAATAGCATGTTTTCATGATCATTTTTAATTGACATTGTGTGTTGTTGAGAAATTATTGAAACATAATTGCCCCAACTTTATTGATTTTGATGATTTCCAAAAGCCATGAGTACCTTAAAGAATACAATGAGTCTATTTATCAAAAACCTTGAGCTTATTCAAATTCAAAGGAATGGACTCTCAATGGTTAAATTTAATGAGTTTTGAATCTATTAGAAAAGGAGTTTCAAGCTCTATGCTTAAAAGATTTCAAAAAAGAATTTTTACACATTATAATCAATCTATGAATTTTTGAAACATGTCTTGAATCCATGCTTAATGTCATATTTAATGTATTCAAGTCACATTTATATTTTAAATTTATTCTGGGACAAATTTCAAAGTCAATCAGAAAAATATCTGACTTTTGATACGTTCCGGAGCCGACTCTAGAGTTTCAGAGTCGATTCCTATAAGCCACAGAGTTTTCTGATTTTCTCGAGTCGACCCTTGGTTTTTAAGAGTCGACCCCTGAATCTTTGCGAGCCGACTCCTGTCTGTGCGAGCCGACTCCTCTCAAACAACAGAAACCATATTTTTTGAGCACTTCTCGAGTCGACTCCCCATTTTCCTCGAGTTGACTCCCGATTTTCTGAAGCCGACACTTTAGTTTTTCGCGAGTCGACCCTCTAATGTTTAAAATGTTTCTATTTTTAGTAATCGACTTCGAGCCGACTCCCACAGAGCTCGAGTCGACTCCGCGAAATCTGGGCGCGATTTTTAACGATGACACATCAGCCCCAACGGTAAGATTTTCAAATAACGGCTATTTTTCTTTGTCTCTAACGGATATATTTTTGCAGAATCTATAAATAGAGGAGCTCTTTTCAAATCAAAACGATCAAGAAAAAATCAAAAAGAGAGAAAGAATATCTTTCAAAAAGAGGGAAAAACAGAGCTTTCATAGGAAAATCTTTTAGCTCAAAATAGAGTGATTCAAAAGGAGTGAAATCAAAGAGAAAGATTCGTCTGCTCCATCTCATCAATCCACAAGAGTCAAAAGAAAATCCATAAGCGTTTCAAAGATCAAATCGAAGGATTTTCAAAAGGAGAAAAAGCTTCATCTCAACTCCAAAGTCTTCAACGGTCAAGAATCTTGCTGAGGCCTGATTCAACACTTCAAGAGGAGTTAAAGAGAAGAAGGGAGAAAGCCAAGGCCACTACCATCTGCAATACTATCAGGCTTTTCTAACTCTTCATTTTATACTTCATTTGTATATTTGCTCATGGGGAGCATTTCATTATCCAAACACTGTTATTCTAATTGGTTGCTGATTCAATCAGTGGATTGAATCAGTGGAGGTTGATATACCTCATTGCAAGCTGGAGTGCTGTGTTGGGTTAGTTGTGAGCCCGTGAAAAACAATGTGTAGGGTTTTGTGCTGGTAAGCCTGAGTTAAAACCGGCTGGGTTCGTTGTGCGCCCGTGAAAACAACAAGTTTGAGTTGTGAGCTTGGAAAACAACTCGACTGTAATCTAGAGAGATTATAGTGTGGACCCAAGTGAATCTTGGGAGTGGACGTAGGTGTTGGTTGCACCGAACCACTATAAAATTATCTTGTGTTTGTCGTGCCATATTTTCTCTCTCTCTATCTCTCTTTATTTGCTTGTGTATTGATTAAGTTAGCCTCTCACTTGCACATCTTGCTAACTAATCAACTAAAGTTTAAAAAAAAAAAAAGGACTTAAATTTTTAAGAACCCAATTCACCCCCCCCCCCTCTTGGGTTGCCATCTGGGCCAACAATTGGTATCAGAGCAAGTGCTCATTTAGAATTTGATCTCACGATCAAGGGCTAAAGATCCTTATGGCAACACAAAGTGGTTCATGTTTTGCTGAAGGTCATTCTACGAATCGACCTCCTTTATTTAATGGAACCAACTATTCATATTGGAAAGCTAGAATGAGAATATTCATTCAAGCTTCGGACTATGAATTGTGGGGAGTAATAATAAACGGACCTAGTACACCCACACACCTTATTGATGGCACTATTGTTCCTAAACCCGAAAGGGATTGGAATGATAATGATAGGAGAATGGCACAACTAAATGCTAAAGCCATTAATATTTTATATTGTTCCTTAGACTCAAATGAATTCAACCGAATCTCAACTTGTAATTCCGCAAAAGAAATTTGGGATAGGTTGAAATAACTCATGAAGGAACAAACCAAGTAAAAGAATCAAAGATAAATATTTTGGTTCATAAATATGAATTGTTTACAATGGAACAAACTGAAACCATCACATGCATGTTCACTAGATTCACTGATATTATGAATGGTTTAAAAGTCTTGGTAGAATTTATTCTAATGCTGATCTTGTGCGCAAAATTCTTAGGTCACTACCAAGATCGTGGGAAGCGAAAGTCACTGCTATCCAAGAAGCAAAGGACCTCAATGCATTACCTTTAGAGGAGCTTCTAGGATCCTTAATGACCCACGAGTTAACAATGAAGCAGCATTGAGGAGGATACAAAAGAAGGAAAACACTTGCCCTCAAGACTGCAGAAATGGAAGAGAGCAGCAGTGAAAGTAATGATGAAGATGATGAGGAAACTGCTCTCTTGGCCAAAAAATTCAGAAAGTTTATGAGAAAAAGGCCCTTCCATAAAAAGAAATTTGGAGCAAGATTTGATGAGAAAAAGATAAGAAAAGGACAAGGAGAAAGAAAAAGAAAAAGAGCCCTTAGTATGTTATGAGTGCAAAAAGCCAGGGCACTTTAAGTATGATTGTCCTTTGCTGAAAAGGCCTACAAGAAAAAGAAGAAAGCATACATGGCAACTTGGACTGATAGTGAAGAGTCTTCTTCCGAAGAAGAAGAACAAAAAGAAGTTGCTAATGTTTGCTTCATGGCCAACAACGACGACAACAACAATGAGGTAAGTTCTAAAAACTCAATGATGAATTTACATTTGATGAAATGTTTAAGGATTTCAATGAACTTATGATTGATTTTAAATCTTTGAAAAAGAAGTATAAGTTTTTGAAAAATGACAATATTAGCTTAGCTAAAAGTAAAAATGAATTAGCTTTAGAAGTTAAGAACTTAACTAATGAAAAAGAAGAACTTAGCAAAGAAAAAGATAATCTTAATCAAGAAATAGATTTGTTAAAATCTGAAACTAAAAACTCAACAAAAGATTTAAAAGATCAATTAGAAACTTTAGCTTTAGAAAAAGAACAGCAAGTTAAAGAAAATGACTCTCTTAAGAAAGATGTTAAAAAATATAAAGACATTGTTGAGAAATTCACCTTAAGTTCAACTAAGCTAACATGATCTTAGATAATCAAAAGTTGTTTTCGATAAAGCTGGCCTAGGTTATAATACATCTAGGAAACAAAAATTTTTAAAGAATATTTTTGTAAAAGCCAATCATAGTAATATAACTTGTTTTAAATGCAATGAAAAAGGTCATAAATCTTTTGAATGCAAAACATTAAATAATAACAACAAGTTAAATGTTAAAGCAAAGAAAATATGGGTTCCGAAAGAAACAATTTTTGTTGCTGCTAACCATGAAGGACCCAAGAAAGCTTGGTACCTAAGCATAAAGTTTGATTATATTGCAGGAAATCTTGTAGCCAAAAGATCAAAGAAAAAGTGGTACCTTGATAGTGGCTGCTCAAGACATATGACGGGTGACAAAGATGAATTCATCACCCTGGAAGAAAAGAAAGGTGGAGTTGTGACGTTTGGCGATAACGGTAAAGGTCAAATAATGGGCCTTGGTAAAGTTCGCATAACTCCATCTATAGTTATTGATAATGTACTTTATGTTGATGGTTTTAAAGCACAATTTAATTAGTATAAGCCAACTATGTGATAAACTTTAATGTTTCATTTAAATCTTCTATTTGCATAGTATCTGATTCCATTAATGATAGCATTATTTTTACTGGTTATAGACATGGCAATGTGTACTTAGTTGACTTAGATAAATTATCTGAAACTAGTCATTGCCTAATTGCTGACAATGCTAACATAAATGATATTGGATGGTTATGGCATCGTAGATTAGGTCATGCAAGCACACACCTTATTTCAAAATTAATTAAAATGGATTTAGTTAAAGGATTACCTAAACTAGATTTTGAAAACAACAAAATATGTGATGCATGTCAATTTGGAAAACAAACTAGAAGTTCTTTCAAATCTAAAAACATTGTTTCAACTTCTATGGCACTAGAGCTACTTCACATGGATCTTTTCGGACCAACTAGAACCACAAGTCTAGGAGGAAAGAATATGGTCTAGTGATTGTAGATGATTATTCTAGATATACTTGGGTAATGTTTTTAGCTCACAAAGATGAGACTTTCTCGATATTCCTGAAATTCTTCAAGAAAGTCACAAATGAGAAAAACACTACTATAGTATCTCTAAGAAGTGATCATGGAACTGAATTTGAAAATCACTTATTCGAAAGTTTTTGTTCTAAAATGGAAATCATAATTTTTCAGCCCCTAGGACTCCACAACAAAACGGTGTAGTTGAAAGAAAAATAGGACTCTAGAAGACATGGCCCGTACCATGCTATGCGAAAGTAACCTACCAAAGTACTTTTGGGCGGAAGCAATTAACACAGCATGTTACATCTTAAATAGAGCTTTAATAAGACCAATATTAAAGAAAACACCTTATGAATTATGGAATGAAAGAAAACCAAATATAAAATACTTTCATGCATTTGGATGTAATGTTTCATTCATAATAATGGTAAAAAAACTTAGGAAAATTTGATGCTAAATCTGATGAAGGAATTTTCTAGGTTATTCAACAACTAGTAAAGCTTATAGAATCTTTAACAAGAAAACCTAATTGTTGAAGAATCCACATATGTTTTGATGAATCTTTAGCAACTGGATCTGAAAAGCTTGATGATGAGGAAGATACAAACATAATTGAAAAAGATCTTGAAAAACTAAATATTGAAGTATCTTCAGATCATGAGCAAGAAGCTAAAGATGATGATTCACATAAGGACGATGATGTCAATATTGATCATAATGATATAGATCTTCAAGAGACTGGAGATATGCCCATAGTCATCCCAAGGAATTGATTATAGGTGATCCATCTCAAGGAATAAGAACTAGATCATACATGAGAAATATTAGTAATCATCTTGCATTTGTATCACAAATTGAACCTAAAACCATTGAAGAAGCTGAAAAAGATAATAACTGGATGCTAGCTATGCAAGAAGAACTAAATCAATTTACTAGAAATAATGTATGGACATTAGTGGAAAGACCTAAAAATCATTCTGTAATAGGATCAAAATGGGTTTTCGAAATAAACTAGATGAAAATGGCATAGTAATTAGAACAAAGCTAGACTTGTTGCAAAAGGATATAATCAAGAAGAAGGTATTGATTTTGATGAAACCTTTGCACCAGTTGCTAGATTAGAAGCCATTAGGCTATTACTTGCATTGCATGTCATATGAACTTTAACTTATTTCAAATGGATGTTAAAAGCGCATTTTTAAATGGATTTATAAATGAAGAAGTTTATGTAGAACAACCACCAGGTTTTGAAGATCACGAATTTTCAAATCACATTTTAAATTGCACAAAGCTTTATATGGTTTGAAAAAGCACCTAGAGCTTGGTATGACAGGTTAAGTAAATTCTTAATGAAAATGATTTGTAAGAGGAAATGTTGATAAAACTTTGTTTTTAAAAAGAAAAAGTAAAGATTTACTTGTAGTACAAATATACGTAGATGACATTATCTTTGGTGCTACTAACAATTCTCTTTGTCAAGAATTTGCAAAGTTGATGCAGGGAGAATTCGAGATGAGCATGATGGGAGAACTCAACTTCTTCCTTGGACTCCAAATTAAACAATGCAAGGAGGGAATCTTTATCAACCAAACCAAATACACAAGAGAACTACTCAAAAAGTTTGGTATGGAAACAATGAAACCCCTCGGAACTCCAATGAGTCCTTCATGCAAGCTAGACAAAGATGAAGAAGGTAAAAAGATTGATCAAAAATACTATCGAGGTATTATCGGATCCCTTCTTTATTTAACAGCAAGTAGACCAGATATTATGTTTTAGTATGTTTATGTGCTAGATTTCAATCTGAACCTAAAGAATCACATTTAATAGCTGTTAAAAGAATTTTAAGATATCTAAATGGAACTAAAAATGTAGGTTTATGGTATTCTAGAGACTCTACATTAAACCTAATTGCATATTCAGATTCTGATTATGCTGGATGTAAATTAGATAGAAAGAGCACAGTGGTGCATGCCATTTCTTAGGAAGTAACTTAATCACATGGTTTAGCAAAAAGCAAAATTCAGTTGCATTATCAACTACTGAAGCTGAATATGTAGCAGCTGGAAGTTGCTGTGCGCAAATCCTATGGATTAAGCGACAACTTGAAGACTATGGTATCACACTTGATAAAACACCCATAAGATGTGATAACACTAGCGCATCAACTTAACTAAAAATCCAATTCAACACTCAAGGACAAAACATATAGAAATTAGATATCATTTTATAAGGGAACATGTAGCTAATGATGAAATTTGTTTAGATTATGTAAACACTGAAGAACAATTAGCTGACATCTTTACAAAACCTTTAAGCGAAGAAAGATTTTGTTATCTTAGAGGAGAGTTAGGAATTTGTAACCCTTTTGAATAAATTTTGAAACCTTAAGGAAATATATCAGAGTTCTTTCAATTTCTCAAAATCTTAAGGAAATTTTATCTAGAACTCATATCAATTTGATCTCTCAAAATCCATGATTTTTAATCATACTCAAAGATCAAATTTGGACTCATTTCGGATTCTCTGAATCTTAATCTGTTTTTTCTCTGAAATTGTCTAGGAGCCGACTCGAACAGTATCGGAGTCGACTCGAGTTTCTGCTGAAACTCAGGAGTCGACCCCTTCTCTGAGCGAGTCGACTCGAGATCGTGTCCGTGCTCTGTGACTAGTCGGGAGCCGACTCCACACTTTGCGCGAGTCGACTCGACGTGGTCCCAGTCTGATTATTTAGGGCACGAGTCGACCCCACGGACATTTCATTCTTCAAATCATTCCAAACCCTCTCCAAAGCTTTCCCAAACCCTCCAAACCTCAAAAAACCTCTGATTAACCACTCCTTCGAGATCTATGGCACCCAAAACCCGTGGAGCTAGCACTAGTGGCGCCGGTTTGAAGAGGAAGCGGATCGTTCGATGACCCGTCCGCGAGCCATCTACGGATTCATCCTCTACCCCTTCTCCGAGTGATTCTCCTGCTCCAGCTCCACTCTTCAGGTAGATCATCTTGCCAGTAGAGTTGTCACAACAGGAAGAAAGGTTGATTTTGAATTGTTTGAGAATGAAGGCTTTATAATAGGTAGACAACTGATTGAGATGGGATTTGAGAATATGTGTTCATTGGACTGTCCCACCCTGCTCTCGTTAAGGAATTTTACAAGAATTTGACCAGAGGAGATGATGGTTTAGTGAGCAAAGTGAGAGGCATTGGTCTGAACATCACTTCCACTATACTATCTAGATTGTTGAATTTACCCTGTCTGGACCATCCACCTTTGCCCCAGAAGATAGATCTCCAGCCCTCACTAGGCTATTGAACAGAAATTTTGAAGGATTTGAAGAAGTATTTGCTAGTCAATTGCCTTTGGAATTAAGATTACTTCACAACATCTGCAGCAGAATTTGTTTCCCAAGACCGGCAGATTCGACTATGTATCTGAGAGAGATATTTTCATTATGGATGCTGTTGTTTCTGGGAAGCCCATTAATCTACCTCGGATGATCATATGGTACATTGCAGATTGTGGTGGGAAAAAGAAATCAAGTTTGCCCTATGGCATGGTTTTAACTAAGTTATTTCAAAGCCAAGGGATTGTATTTGGTGATAGTGAGCCGAAAAAGGAACTAAGGCATACTGTTTTACTCTTTGGCTACTATACATCGAATGGGGTTTGTTAAGAGGAATGGAAATTGGGAGAGAAAGAATGTTACAGAGGACAGAGCTATAGCTGAGGCCCCCAGACCTTCTATGAGACATTCATCACCTGAGCCTCCTCAGTGCGTCTGTTCCAGATTCTGTTCCAGCTCCTGCTCCTGATTCTACCCCTGCTCCTGCTATTGCTCCTGCTCAGTCTTCAACTCTATCATCTGGTAGCTTTTCTGATGTACAGTTAGATCAGCTTAGATCTTTATTCAAATCTGAGATAAGTGAGCATGAAAATAGACTGAAAGTAGAATTTGATGAAAAGTTTATGAATTTAAAAGAAGCCTTTATTCACTTAGTGATCGGGTTGCATCGATTGAGTCTACTCTCAGTTCATCTACCAGCTCCTTAAGTGAAGACTTAAAGAATATCTTTGGAGAACTTAAGGATATCTGCGGTGACTCAGAGACCTATTCCCGGTGCAACGCCGAGCTTCAGGATAAAATTACATCTGCTTGTACTTTTGTTGATAATAAGCTCAAAGATTATGTTAGACTTCAATGTGAAGGAATGAAGCAGATTGTTGATCACTTGAATAGAATTACTAGAAGAAACTTTTAACTTTTATGTAATCTCTTTTTGATGTAATCAAGTTTACTTTCAATGCAATGAGCATGTTTACATTTTCATGTATTATCATTTTGAAGTAATGAGAAAGTTTGATGCATTACTTATGTCTATTTCAATTGTAAGTATCCTTGAATACTTTGAATGATTATCCTCAATTGATAAGTTAAATAGAGAAAGATAAAGAATGTTATTGATATTGAACTTCCTAACCTTTTTGTTGATTACAAAAAAGGGGGAGATTTTATTCAATNAAAAAGGGGGAGAGTTTTATTCAATCGTATATGCCTTGCCTTCAATTCAATCAAAGTTTAATTTTGAAAGAGGAAGAGCATAAGGGGAAGAGATAAATTGAAGTCATAGATAAATTGAATTTCATAAAGAAAATGCTTAAGTTTCTGATTTTGAAAAATTTTGAATGATTATAAAATTAAGGTTCATAGGGGGAGCTACCTCATTGAGGGGAGCCTTTCCATGAACACAAATAGTTGATTTTGGAATCACAATTTTTTCAATTTTATAATGCATATACTCAATGTTTTTGTCATCATCAAAAAGGGGGAGATTGTTGAGAAATTATTGAAACATAATTGCCCCAACTTTATTGATTTTGATGATTTCCAAAAGCCATGAGTACCTTAAAAATAAAATGTTTATTTATCAAAAACCTTGAGCGTATTCAAAGTGAAAGGAATGGAACATCAATGGTTATATTTAATGAGTTTTGAACCGTTAGAAAAAGGAGTTTCAAGCTCTATGCTTAAAAGATTTCAAAAAGGAATTTTTATACATTATAATTCAATCGATGAATTCTTGAAACATGTCTTGAATCCATGCTTAATGTCATATTCAATGTATTCAAGTCAAATTTATATTTTAAATTTATTGGGATAAATTTTAAAGTCAATCAGAACATTTTTCTGATTTTTGTATCGCTCCCGAGCCGACTCAAGGGTTTCCGAGTCGACTCCCTGAATTTTCGTTTTTCTCGAGTCGACCCTTGGTTTTCAAGAGTCGACCCCTGACTCTTGCGAGCCGACTCCTGTCTGCGAGCCGACTCCGCTCAAACAACAGAAACCATGTTTTTGAGCACTTCTCGAGTCGACTCCCCATTTTCCTCGAGTCGACTCCCAACTTTCGCGAGCCGACACTTAGTTTTTGCGAGTCGACCCTTCAATGCTTAAAATGTTTCTATTTTTGGTAATCGACCTCGAGCCGACTCCCACAAAGCTCGAGTCGACTCCGCGAAATCTGGGGCGCAATTTTTAACGATGACACATCAGCCCCAACGGTAAGATTTTTGAATAACGGCTATTTTTCTGTGTTTCTAACGGATATATTTTTGCAGATTCTATAAATAGAGGAGTTCTTTTCAAATCAATAGAGAGAGAAAATCAAAAGAGAGAAAAGAATATCGTTTGAAAAGAGGGAAAAACAGAGCATATTGGAAAATCATTAGCTCAAAGGAGATGATTCAAAAGGAGTGAAATCCAAGTGAAAGTTTCGTCTACTCCTTCTCATCAATCCACAAGAGTCAAAAGAAAATCCACAAGCATTTCAAAGGTCAAATCGGAGGATTTTCAAAAGAGGAAAAAGCTTCATCTCAACTCCAAAGACTTCAACGTCAAGAATCTTGCTGAGGCGTGATTCAACGTTCAAGAGGAGTTAAAAGAAGAAGGAAGAAAACCAAGCCACTACCATCTGCAATACAATCAGGCTTTTCTAACCATTTATTTTGTACTTCATTTGTATATTTGCTCAAGAGGAGCACTTCATTGTTCAACACTATTATTCTTATTGTTTGCTGATTCAATCAGTGGATTGAATCAGTGGAGGTTGGTATACCTCGTTACGAGCCGGAGTGCTTGTGTTGGGTTAGTTGTGAGCCCGTGAAAAATAACGTGTGGGTTTTGTGCTGGTAAGCCCGAGTTAAAACCAGCTGGGTTCGTTGTGCACCCGGTAAAATAACAAGTTTGAGTTGTGAGCTTGGAAAACAACTCGGCTGTAATCTAGAGAGATTATAGTGTGGACCCAAGTAAATCTTGGGAGTGGACGTAGGTGTTGATTGCACCGAACCACTATAAAATTATCTTGTGTTTGCCGTGCTATATTTTCTCTTTCTCTATCTCTCTTTATTTGCTTGTGTATGATTTTAGTTAGCCTCTCACTTGCACATCTTGCTAACTAATCAATTAAAGTTAAAAAGTCTTAAATTTTTAAGAACCCAATTCATCCCCCCCTCTTGGGTTGCCATCTGGGCCAACAGTTGAGAACTAGGGGGATTATTACGATATGATTTTATAAGTATATATTCACAAAGTAGCCCCACCCATTAGCTTGGTGTCTTTTGACTTTCTTTTTTCATGCATCACATCAAAACTAGATGTAGACTATGTTTCTAATGTAAATAGCAAAATAGGTTTAATAATTTGTTTGATTTTTGATTATGCTAATAGATATCAATATAATAATTAATTTGATATTGAATTATGTGGCCATGACATGAATTCAAAGTCATACTTCGGTAACTCAAAAATCTCATGAAACCGAGACATTGAAATAGAATTTTTTTAATAAATGTAGATTTTAAAAGAAAACAATATGAGGTAGTCTGCTCAAATTTTATCTATCTCGCCTGAGATCAATAGAAGCTATTCACTATTAGATGAGTCCAAATGCTCCACCCTCCTTTAGACTCTTGCTCCTTAGTATCTTAGCTTTGTATGCATTAGACTTGATCTATCGGAGGAGATGGATTTATGTTCAGTTAAAATGAGAGCATTATAAGGTTTTGAGTTAGAGCACTTTGCTATTCAATATTATATATGAATGTATATATGTATGCTTGTCTGTCTGTAAAAAGTTATGGTCTGATCTTTTGTCTCACCTGATTACTAATATATGAAGCAGTCTGTATGGATATGTGTCTTCCTCTTTTGCTGGTATTGGTAATTCTATGTTGTATATTATTTAATAGGCATGATCTATAATTATGATTGGGATATCATAATTCTAGCCTACTGGTTTTCCTTTTTGATATCTGGCAGTGGTGGATTGACTAATTAATCCTTTTCTCTTCTCATTTTCATTGATTTTAATTGATTGAATCTGGAAGAAGATTTATTTGATTCGGCTTCCAAGGTTCAAAGATCTGATTCATGAGAGGCCAAACCTTTGGGCATTAAATTTATTAGATGGCTACTGGATTAGATCAAAGCAAGAGCAGAATCAAAAATGGTTGCCCTTAAATTACAAGTTGATCCCAGATTACGTTTTCCTAAGCTACTGCAACATGTGTTACTTTCTCCCATGGTGGGAATAAGGACTTTCTGCCAGACCCTGCACGGTTGTCACAATAATTTGTCATAATGGGCAGTAAAAGAGTTCAAATGTTGCCAAAGAATGGAGTGATATCTATCAAATTTTGCGTATCTGAATAAATTCTACAATCTGCTGATTCAATTAATTTATTAATTTATTAACAAGATAAGATTATATGATTTAAAATTTAAGATTAAATTAATTAATAATAGAAAAATTAAATTTTAAATTTTTATAATATGAAGAATTATTTTAAAATATTATAATATTTATCAAAGATACCAGTGAATAGTAATCTTGAGAAAGTAATCAAATATTGAACCTTGGGAGAGAAGTCAAACCACCTCTTTGATGCATATAGCCGTTGAATGACATTGTTGAGAGGATATTGTTTCTAAAGGATATTGCAAGGTAATCTTATTTTATGTGCATATATGAATCTCTTGAGGGTAGAATTAGGGACAACAAGATGTGATGGAGTACTATTTAAATAGTGGAAGGCAACTTTAACTTTTCAAGATCACAATCAAAGTGTATTATTGCTTCCATCATCACATTTTATTATCGTGGGGAAAGAAAAGCATGATTTAAGTGAAATACAAAAGCATTTTGCTGTATTTTCACTGACATGGTTGCACCATCCCAATTCACTTTCCTAAAAGAGTAAGGTGATCCATGAGTTCCATAATCATGTTCTTGCTAAGGAGGTGCATTGCTAGTTTTCCCCTCAAATCGAACAATAGTGCATCACGGTTAACAATCTAAAATTTTACTCAAAAAGATTAATTAAAAAGTATTATTTAAGTTTTTGATCCTATTTAAGTAGTTAGAATCTTTCCAATACATAATCAAAATAAAACTAAGTACTCTCACTATAGGTTCTCATGTACTCTCTCCGTTCAAATCCCGACAGTCTCACTAGACTAAAGTTTCGTATATAAATTCATAGTCAAATTATTCAATCAAATCCAATCATAAACATATAAAGATCATCCACAATATTTTCTAGTCGATATAGATTACAAGTTGGGTTTTCTCAGATACAATTAGTTGTAGTCTAGGAATTTACTCAAAAAGACTAACCAAAAAATATTATTTAGGCTCTATGATTTTATACAAGTATCTAATTTTTTTAAATATATAGCTGATGCGAGATTAAACACTCATCATTATGAGCTTTTACATCTAAACAAGGGGAATATTAAAATTTGGACCATTGATGCTGGATGGCTTCCTCATTCGGGCTTCCTCATTCAGTGGATTGATAAGAAGAATGGAAATGCAAATCTGCATTTGAAACTATTATCAAGTGATTGCTGTCTTTGTGCTTGACATATAACTTAGAAGTGCCTTTGAAGATCTTGCATGCATGAAGGGCAATTATAAATCAATTCTATCAGAACAATTCATTTGATGACGCTATGAACTATCGTTAACCATTGCATCTTGACATTTGGAGGTATGGCATCCTGCATACTTATTGATGGACATACTTGCTGACGATGGATAAAATTATAATTGCATTAATGCTCGTGCACATCGACAATTGGGTCAAGTCCAATCCCAACATCCTATCAGCCAGCTATCGCATCCACAAGGCGGCGAAGCCGAATCGCCTTCAGTAGAGTCGGGTCATCCCGACGGACCGAGTCATCTTCATACCTCAACAACCTGAGCCATCTTCATACATCGGCAATCCAAGCCATCTTCATACCTCGGCAACCTGAGCCATCCTCATACCTCGGCAACCCGAGCCATTTTCATACCTCGGCAACTTGAGCCATCCTTATACCTCAGCAACCCAAGCCATCCTCATACCTCGACAAACCATACCTCGGAAAGCCAAATTGTCCCTTGCCTCGGTCGGACCGAGGCACTCGAACACCTCTGTAGAATCCAACACGGAAGAGTTTAAATTCACAATAACTGAACAAGATTCCAAACGAGGAATCATGCCGGAAGTGGCCTAAGGGCCATAGAAATAGCCTAGAACCTACCTGATCGCTGAATCTCAAGGCATCAACCAACTCTCCTGGCCATCGATCCTTTAACTGACAAGATACGGATCCTGCTGGCCTCGTAACAAACTTGATTCGAATCCGTTTCGAATCTCAACAGCTTTCAGACCCCCATGACGCGTTCAAGAAATCAGGTGATCGCTTATAAATATCACAGCCTCAAATCTCTCAGGTACGCATGCATTCACCTGCTCTTACTACAAAAAAATAACTTATTATGACGAATTAATTCATCGCAATGGGTATAAAAGTCATCGTAATAAATTATTACGATGATAAAAAATTCGCGTAATATATTACAAATCATCGTAGTAATATGTTGTCGTAATAACCTATTACGGCGACTTATTTTCGTCGTAATAGCTTCCTATTACGGCGAAAATAAGTCGCCGTAATAGGTTTTTAATTAAATTTTAAAAATATTAAAATTTTATTACAGCGACTTATTTTCGCCGTAATATCAACCTATTACGGCGAAAATAAGTTACCGTAATAGGTTTTTAATTAAATTTTAAAAATATTAAAATTTTATTACGGCGACTTATTTTTGCCGTAATAGGAAGCTATTACGACGAAAATAAGTCGTCGTAATATATTTTTAATTAAATTTTAAAAATATTAAAATTTTATTACGGCGACTTATTTTCACCGTAATATCAACCTATTACGGCGAAAATAAGTCGCCATAATAAATTTTAATATTTTTAAAATTTAATTAAAAACCTATTACGGCGACTTATTTTTATCGTAATAGCTTCCTATTACGGTGAAAATAAGTCGCCGTAATAAAATTTAATTAAATTTAAAAAATATTAAAATTTATTTTAATATTTTTTTTGTATTGCACCTGTTACAATAATATAATATTAAAGCAACGATACTAGAAATAATTTTTAATATAAAAGTTTCACAAAAAAATTTAATAAAAGTTTTCATTCATTTCAATAAAATCATCATATACAATGTTTCAAAAAATACATAATTTAAAAAAAAATACATGTACTATGGAGGTGAAGTCTGCTGGGATCCACTAGGATGATATCCAGGCACTAACTGTCGCATGAAAGCAGTAAGCTCAGCAGTCGTCGCCTTTAGATCCTGGATAGTCTTCTCTTGCTGAGTGAGTTTGTCCTCTTGCTGAGTGAGTTTATCCTCTTGCTGAGCGACCTTATCTTCTTGTTGAGCAAGCTTATTCTCTTGCTGAGTGATGAGCTCTCGGCACTCATGTAATTCATCCTTTAATTGTGAATTTTCAGAAGATGAAGAACTACCTCTAATTCTCGATGTACCCTTCAGTAATGGACCCCATCCTCTTTTATAACCAGATCTAGAGCCTAAAACCTCCTCCAAAATGACATCCTCATTGATTGGTTCTATTGTAGAGTCCTGTGAGGAAAGTCGCTCTATTAACTGTGCCTGCAATGAAAAGAAAACAAATTCAATATGTTTAGTATAAAACATTACATTCAATAATATTATATTTTTAATTGATAAAACTTACATGGGTTTCTTCAGCTTTTTCATTTATCCATTGATTCTTCTTTTTATCAAAATGAAGAGTATTCCACAGATGAAGTCTTGATGACTCCTCTCCAGTAACAGGATCTCTCTGAAAAGAAACAATAATAATTTAAAACAATAATTTAAGACAATAATCTAATACAATTATCAATGTATCAATGGAATAATCTAATACAATTATCAATTGTTAACAAATAATCATTAAATTAAAGGTTTATATCCAAGTTTTTATTCAATCATAAGCTACATTTTTATAGTCCTTTAATCAACATGAGCACTTAAATATTCAAAGGCTCTTAATTTGGGTAAGTGGATTATTGTCTAAATTTGCATAGTGAAACTATGCATTTCTGATTGGGGTTTAGTCCTGATTTTAACATCATAATTGCACTTGCAACAACAGAAATAACCTAATGGAAAATTGTGCTGTTGCTCTAGCTGTTGGTTTGATGAGTAAATCCCCTTACATATATGTTGCCACTTTTTCATTCCTAGATTTCTGGCGTTCAAATGAATGCAAGGATTTTGAACTTATAGCAAGGAATAATAAACTTTCCAAGGTACCAGTTCAGAGTTATAAAGTCCGGTATAATAACTTGACTGCAGAATTCTATACTCCAGCACATGGCAACATGTGAAACCCTTGTCTTATAGGGAAAAAAAATCAAAGCATTCTTTGTTAATCAGAGGTTAAAGCAATTGAATAGTAGGCTGTTAAGGATGATATCGCCACACAAAACTCACACTAAAGAACCTATAGCACAATCTTATTTAGAAACATGAGCTGATGCATCACAGTGGCTTGGTCTGATCACTTCTATAACAATTCATTTGACCTGTTGACAAATCTAAACATTAAGAATGGGATGCATTTCTTGTCACAATGAAAAGAAAAAAGTCTTTACATAGTCTATTCCTTATTTTCATGGATTAAATAAACTAGTTGCATCTAACAAACATTAAAAGGTTTGAATGCAATCTATATCACAAATTTCTAAAATTATAAATCCCAATAAGGTTTTTTTTTCATTAGTTCATTTTATGTATATGCCATTGTTTAAAGTTTCCTCCTTTTTTGGGGAAAAAGTTGAAGTCTCCTTATC
Source organism: Calamus simplicifolius (assembly GCA_900491605.1). Lineage (NCBI taxonomy): Eukaryota > Viridiplantae > Streptophyta > Magnoliopsida > Arecales > Arecaceae > Calamus > Calamus simplicifolius. The sequence goes on along the minus strand of UESW01004229.1, from coordinate 424,712 downwards.
CATTGGTCTGTGTATTCTCAATTCACAGTGAGAGAATACAAAAGAAAAATATTGCTAGGTACAGATATCAAAAAGAGACAAGCACACGAGGACCCAATACTATGAACCAGGATCTTCCATGGAACCTCTTAATACCATTGCCTTTCCTTATTGGGGTAAAGGACTTGCAGAATAGGATATCCAAAAATATATGTTGACCTAACATGTTCGAGATAGGATACCATTAGACCCTAACCAACACGGTTACCAAGCAAACCAGTAACAACAATGATCATAACTAACAGGAAGAAGGCCACGTAATCTAAACCAATTCATGGCATATTCAAACATGAAGAAACAAACCTACAACCAACATAAAACAACCATTCTCAATCAATAAGATACGCAGGCATTACAACACGATGACAAATTCAGACCAACTAGACCCATGCATCGAATACCTAGGTTCATGCTTAGAATATAAAAGCACTAGGTTCACAGTATTCCTTACCATATCATAAGAGTGAGCCGGTATAGACTTCGATCCAGTGAGAGCAGCATATGGCTGCAATTCCCGATTAGATTTATTTGTTTCTGATTTTTTCTATATCAAAGAATTAATGAAAATGGTTACATGAGTTTATAAAAAATATAAACTATTAAAATATTTGTATGGATGTATTTACCTTATACTCATCTGAATAAAAGTAATCACATAGAAAGTCCCAGTCACTCTGCGAGACACGAGATGGCTTATTTTGTTTTGCTAAGCTCACACTTGTGTCCCCCACCATGATTAATGAAGTGGATATGAAGCCGATATCTAAATTCTCGATAAACTTTATTCATTTGAAACTCAATACCTTTTTTAATATGATCTAAATTCATATCAAGATCGAACTTCTCCTGCAAGTATATATATATATAAATTATAAAAGTTATAAGGTATATTAAGTACATTAAACGTAATCTAAAGTAATCTAATACAATTATACTGACCTGAAGTCGATCGATCATAGGTGCTTTCTGTGCATCAGTGATCTCACTCCACTTCCTGACCGCAAGTGGTGACATGTCACGTACAACCACTCCTATCTCGGTCAAAAACTCAGAGCAAAACTCACCCAATGGTCGTCCAACCTCAGGTGGCAGAAGAATAGGCAACTTCTGTCCACGACGCGTATCAATCAGATGTGCGGACTTGTATCCGCGAGCAGGACCTCGGCCCTTCTTCTTTGATGATGTAGCTGCAAAACATAATAAACTAAATTAGTGCAAAATAACATAAAGAAACATAGCCAAATAATATAAGTTTAAAATAGAGTTATTACATGATGGGCCGACAGATGACCCCTCTGTCAGAGCTGGAATGAAAGGAGAATCATCTCGCCTCGATGTAGCAGGAGTATCTCTCGAAGACATCTGCAAACAAACATACAAAGTAGAATTAACAAATAAGAAAGTATAAGAACATATAGTTATAATAAGTAAAAAAAAATGAATGCTACCAAATTAATCACTGTCATCACTAATATGCTCATTTTTTCATCATCCTCCATATCAGAACTATGTATAGATCCCTCACTGTCATAATCAGCTAGTGTGTCGTCCTCCTCAACATCTTCGCATATAAAGTCTTCTTGACCGACATCACTATGACCTCTAATGTTTTCTTGAGTTGCAACTATTTCAGCATCAGTGTCCGTACGCCGAGATGTTAATAAGTCCATGTTAGGTTGGTCACATGTGAATCGAAGGGTTGCTGAATCATCTTCTTGATATACTTCTTCCTGAACATCATCATCTTTTTTGGAATATCCCACAAATGACGATGACTAACCTTGTATACCACTTTCCAATTAGAATTGTTCTTCAAATCATCCAAGTAGAAAACCTTTTCAGCTTGTGATGCTAAAATAAATGGCTCATGTTTGTACCATTCCGAACTTATATTTATACTTGTAATATTATAATATTGTTGCATTCTCCTGTGCTTTGGTTCAGTTTCAAACCATTTGCACTTGAACATTATCGCCTTACAACCTTTAACAAAATGAAATTCAAGGACCTCTAATAATATACCATAAAAGTTAATTTCTTCTCCTAGATGAGTAGAGGGAACACAAATACCACTATTCTGTGTTTTATGGCCGACATCCCGAGTAACAGTGATAAATTTAACGCCATTCACCACACAGCCAGTATACGAGAACACACGACTGTCGGGACCAATAGCCAATGAATAAAGCTCATCAGTAGCTTCAGATGCCCCAGCAAAATGCTTATTTAACATCTGGATAAACCAAACATCAACGTCATTTGAAATAAAGACATATGATATATTAATTGACAATATAAATGAATCTACGGGCTTACTTCATTTTTAAACCACTCCAAAAATCTTTCCTTTTGTAATTGGTCCAGTTGTTCCGGTCCAGTTGGATTTAGCTGATCAATGTGTTGGCTATAGAGAACATTACGCTAATGAGCACTATAGAAAATTGCATGATATGAAGAAATAATTTTACAAGTATACTTACTTGAGAAATGGTTGCACCTCTGGACAATTATTGATGAGGTACCAATGTACTTGTTTTAAAGTTTTATCATCTAAATGCACTATTCTTCCTTTTCCAAGAGGCCGCCAACGAGTTGCAAATATATTTAATTGCTTGTCCAAATGGCTATCCGAATCAAAATTTCGTTCCGGACGATTGAATTTTGTTTCTATGCCTCGAAGATACATTGAACAAAATGTTAGAGACTCGTTGACAACATAAGCTTCTGCAATTGAACCTTCCGGACGAGCCTTATTACGTATGTATTGTTTATACGTACCAAGTGCCCTTTCAAAAGGATACATCCATCTACTTTGAACAGGTCCGGCAAGTAAGGCCTCGTAAGGCAAATGAATTGATAAGTGCACCATAACGTCAAAAAATGCTGGTGGGAAAATTCGTTCAAGCTTACATAAGATTACCACAATCTGCTCTTGTAACAACTCCAAATCCCTAACATACAATGTCCTTGAACAAAGTTGTTGGAAGAAATTAGAAAGCTCAATTAAAGTACTACTCTCATGTTTCTGCAAGAATGGTTGAATGCCAATAGGTAACAATCTTTGAAGTAGTACATGACAATCATGTGTCTTCAAGCCGGATATCTTTCCATCACCTTCATTTACGCACCTTGAAATATTGAAAGAATATCCATCGGGCATTTTCACAGATTTTAGCCACTTACAGAATTGTCTTCTTTCATCTAATGTTAAGGTGTAAGATGCAGGAGGCTTATAAACTCTATTACCTTGAGTTTGTAACCACAACTCTCTTTGGATCCCCATTGAAGCCAGGTCCTCTCTTGCTTTATATGTGTCTTTTGTCTTACCTTCGATGCTTAATAAAGTTCCCACGACATTGTCACATATATTCTTCTCAATATGCATTACATCTAAGTTATGTCTCAATTTTAATGATGACCAATACTCCAACTCGAAAAAATGCTCTTCTTATACCAATTCAACTCATTTGGTGCACGCTTTCGCTTTCGATGTTTATTGTTTGGATGCTTTCCGGACTGTTCAGCAGCTATGTGTTCTAATTGCATTAAAATTTCTTCTCCGGTCAACATTTTTGGTTTGACTCCATGCTCTCTACTTCCATCATGGAGTCTACTATTTCGCCACTTGTGATAAATAGGCAAGTAACGGCGATGTCCCATATAGCAAATCTTGTCTTTCAGCTTTTTGGATGAGGTTTGCTTATTACAAACTGGACATGCCTTATAACCTTTTGTGCTCCAACCAGATAATAATGAGTATGCTGGAAAATCATTTATAGTCCATAAAACAGCTACGTGCATCCGAAAACTCTCTTTGGTAGATGCATCATATACATCAACACCTTCGGTCCATAAATGTTTAAGTTCATCCACTATTGGCCTTAAAAATATATCCATATCCCTTCCTGGAGATTTAGGACCGGGGATAAGCAATGACATCATAAAGAATGTCTCTTTTATATATTTCCATGGAGGCAAGTTATAAGGTACTAAAATGATGGGCCACATACTGTATGCATTACTCATGTTCCCAAATGGATTGAATCCGTCTGAAGCAAGACCTAACCTTACATTTCTTGGTTCACTAGCAAAATTAGGATACTTTTGATCAAAATCTTTCCATGCTTCTCCATCTGCTGGATGCCATAACACCCCATCTGTGATCGGTCGCTTATCATAGTGCCACCTCATATCTTCAGCTGTATATCTTGAGGCATATAGACGTTTCAAACGAGGTGTGAGTGGAAAATACCGCATAACTTTATAAGGTATCTTCTTACCTTTGTCTTCAACCACTTGGTACCTAGGCTCGTTGCATACCGGACATTTTTCTAAATAAGCATTCTCCTTCCAAAAGATAGCACAATCATGCTTGCATACATGTATGTTCTCGTAGCCTAAACCCAACTCATTCATCTTCTTTTTGGCCTCATAGTGCGAAGATGGTATTCTAGTACCATTCGGAAATGCCTCTTTTAATAGTTCAAGCAACATATTGAAAGACTTATTTGTCCACCGATTGAGGACCTTAATGTGCATTAACTTCACTAAGAATGTCAAAGAAGAAAACTTTTCACATCCAGGATAAAGCTCGGATTCCACCTCATTGAAAAGATCATCCAATTTCGTACTGTGATCGGTCCTTCCATGGTCAGACATCATCGGATTGTCATTATCATTGCCAACCTCAGTGTGAGCACCACTTGGGCCAGCGATGTCCTGCAATGCTTCGACCATCTCATCTTGTTCCCTTTCTGGGTCATCATCTTCATTCTCATTTTCATCTGAAACATTGTTTCTAAACTGTTCTCCATGAAAATACCACGTCTGATACGTCTTTGAGAAACCCTTTAACATACAGTGTAATTTAACTAAATCAGGCTTATGCCATTTGCCATTATAACACCGCACACAAGGACAACGTATCTTTCCTTCTTCATTAACATGAAGCCTTGCCTTTTCTATGAACTTCTTAATACCGGCATCATATTCTGGACAATTTCGTTTCTTATGTATCCAACTCTTATCAATCGGCATCGTTGGATAACATCAAATCAGAGTAAAAATAGTGAACATCATTTAAAGAAATTCAGATTTATCTCAAAAATATCCTACTCATTAAAAAAAAACTCTAAAACTCATGTAAATCATATATGGAGCTGCAAATATATAACACCAAGAATAAGTATTTACAACAGCAAGGAGGAAAATTGTAAACATTATAGCTGAAAATAAACAGAGCAAAACCTTCTATTGGTCAAACACAGAATAAAGCAAAGTTTGAAAATCTAAAACATTCATGTTACCCCTCAAGAACATCAATAAGAAATGTACCTCTAAGAAAATAGGTGTACAAAATCTTGAAAAGAAGCGAAGAAATGCTGTTTTCCTTTGTCCTCCCTCAAGCTTTTCTTCAACCTGCATATAATTTGGTGATATAAATTCAAGTATTTGGAAAAGTAGCATGAATTATTCAATGACTGCAATCATCAAATTTTGATTATTAGTTGAATATTTCCATAGAATAATAAAAGGCGAAGATAGAATTTATCTTTTTTTTATTAGACTAGAGCAATGAAAATTGAATGTCAGGCAATGAAAATTCCACATCACTGCCACCAATGGATATGGAAACTAGTGCTTTACAAACATGGCTACGTGGACGCTAACACCTAACTGGGACATGATCTTTGCACATGTTTTTGTGGCGACCCACCTGACAAGGCCATGTGTCCCAACGTGGGATTTGTACTAAATGAAAAAAAAAAAAACGTTCTTGTTAACCGTTCATCCCCTTCATATGACTTGCAAAAGAATTCTTTTATAGTCCATGAGGATCTGCATGCCTACCAACGTGGTAAAGACTTCCAAATCATCTAGATGTACCTTCCTATCATCAGATTTGTTTGTCAACTCCTTTCCAAATTGAGACAAAAAAGAAAAAAAGCTTACCCTCCATACAAATCTAATAAGAGCATCCAGTCAAGCCACTCGGCATTAACTTAAAACCAAGCTAAACAAAGGATATGGGATCTCAAGTAATAAGAATTGATATGTACAGAGTGGATGCTACAAGAAGGCAGAGCAAGCACATATTCGTAAAATCGAGCATGCCAATGCCATGACATATGAATCAAATCACTTTTCATAGATCAAAATAACAGAAATATAATGTCAATCAAATACACAAATTAAAACAACAAACAAGTGCTCCTCAATCCTAGTATTGACATAACAAATGTGGACGTATTGTCATGCTTTTAAGCAAGATAAGCACATTGGAGTAACAGTTGTTCCAATGCTTTCTATGGAAAATTACATTTTACGGTACTATTTATCATGGATTTCCATTTACGGTATTGTCATGCTTTTAAGCAAGATAAGCACATTGGAGTAACAGTTGTTCCAATGCTTTCTATGGAAAATTACATTTTACGGTGCTCCTCAAGATAACATCATATTAGCCATTTCACTTGCATTGATTGACAATGAAACATATTCAATGACTGCAATCACTACTTGGCCTCCTCTGTGTTTTCTTGGAAATCAACAGTTGTATTCATCTAATTCTCCAAGACATCTTAACTCTTTTAAAGTTCAAGATTCAAATCGGATAAATCCATCCAGACATACAAGGATTAAATACTCATCTATATAAACAAATTTTATTGTGCATGGATTCATGGAAAGAATGAGATCACGAACCAATTAAAATCCACATATTCTAATAACAACCCTACGGTTCCACATAACAGAATGGTGATTCTTGGAACAGAAATCTAACCTTCTTATCGTCGACTTTCGAGAAGGGTGGTGGAGCGAATGGCGCCAGGCAGCCAATGGGCAGGCGAAGAATAAGGAGGCCGAGGATCGACACGCTTTGTAGGCACTGCGGTGGCAAAAGCTAACAACAACCACAGCAGCGCGAGCGGAGGGAAAATTAAAACCCCTCAAATCAGAAAACAATAAAATCGAAAAAAAAAATCCAAGTGAAAGAAGAATCGCGAGCAAGAGGGTTTTATAAAGCCCTTCTTCTTCTCACCTCGTCCGAGGGCTGACAGAGAGGAGCTCTCGGCGTCCGCAGGCGAGCTCTCTAGCGTCCGGGGGCTGACGGCGGAGAGGAGCTCTCTAGCATCCGGGGCTGACGGCGGAGAGGAGCTCTCTAGCGTCCGGGGGGTGACGACGGAGCCGTCCAGCGGCTGACGGCGGAGATGAGCTCGGGGGGAAGACGGCGGGAGCAATGGTTTCACAAAACAAAGTGCGGGAGGGTTAGGGCGAAGTAGTAGGGGATCTTATTACGACGAAATTAACTTTCGTCGTAATAAGATCACGTAGAAAAAGAAATATTTTTTTCACTCTATTACGACGAATTTGAACATTCGTCGTAATAAGTTGTTCTATCATAAAAAATTCGTAAAATAAATAGAAAGAAAAAAAAAAAAAATTAAATTCGTAAAATATAAAATGGACCTATTACGACGAATTACAATATTCATCGTAATAGGTCTTTTTATTACGGCGAAAAATTATTTCTCCATAATAAAAAGAAAGAAAAATAAAAAAAATTAAATTCATAAAATAAAAAAATGGACCTATTACGATGAATTTTATAATTCGTCGTAATACGTCTTTTTATTACGGCGAAATAATATTTCACCGTAATAAATAGAAAGAAAAATAAAAAAATTAAATTCATAAAATACAAAATGGACCTATTACGGCGAATTATAAAATTCATCGTAATACGTCTTTTTATACGGCGAAATAATATTTCGCCGTAATAAATAGAAAGAAAAATAAAAAAAATTAAATTCATAAAATACAAAATGGACCTATTACGACGAATTACAATATTCGTCGTAATAGGTCTTTTTATTACGGTGAAAAATTATTTCTCCATAATAAATAGAAAGAAAAATAAAAAATTTTAAATTTGTAAAATAAAAAATGGACCTATTACGATGAATTATAAAATTCATCGTAATACGTCTTTTTATAACAGCGAAATAATATTTCGCCGTAATAAAAAGAAAGAAAATTAAAAAATTTAAAATCGTAAAATAAAATGTGGACTTATTACGACGAATTATAAAATTCATCGTAATAAGTCTTTTTATTACGGTGAAAAACTTTTTCGCCATAAAAAGAAAGGAAAATTAAAAAATTAAAATTGTAAAATAAATTGTGGACTTATTACGACGAATTATAAAATTCATCGTAATAAGTCTTTTTATTACAGCGAAAAAGTATTTCGCCGTAATAAATAATTGTTATGACGAATTTAATTTTTATTTCGCCGTTATAAATACACCTATAACGACGAAAATATTTCGCCATAATAGGTTCGCCACAAATACCATACTTCTTGTAGTGTCTTATACTGAAAAACTCCATGGAAGCTCCATTAGAGCTCGGAGCTCTCGAGAGAACACCCATCTAGGGAACTCTTCTGTGAGAGTCTTCTCCTCATATCTGCTTGCTGTGAATCTCCACTGACTTGGGCGTCGGAGGATCCTCCGTAGAGGGCAACCCTCGAAACACCCTCTGCGTGCGGACTGTCTTGCAGGTTCTCCCCGGACGAGGAGATTGGCGTCCGGATCCGGAGCCAGGGTGCACCCGAGTCGGAGAACGTTTCGCGGCAACACTTGCAAACATGGCGTTCAGATACTGCTATATATTCTTGTGTGATCTGTATGCTACGACAAAAGAAATGTTCTATGGTAATAGTCTGAGCCATGGTCCATGAAGTTGAGAAGCTCCACCAGTAGGGTAGAACCATGATGAAGTTAGCAGAGCCAAAATGGGATAAGAGAAGAGCAGGAGAGATGAATAAGAAAACAGTTTATGTTTCATCTTTATAACCTCTTGCAATCCAGATTTTTGGCCATGAATGTCCAGATTCATAGTTGTTGAAATGATTGTTCTTTGTGTGTAAGTTTGGGAACTACTGATGGAGTACAAGTCAAATGTTTAAATTCCAAACACGGAGACTGGATTCTCAAACAATGCTATGCAAAAGTGTTACTTGGATTGACAAACCCAGTCTAAATGGAACTAAATAATAAGAAGGATTTGTGCTCATCATGCCTGTTTTGAAGAGGAGTTATTTTTCTATATCACCAGGTTTGCTTGATAAAGTGATCCTGTATGCGCATTAGAGGTTCACTGTTTGGAAGTGACTAGAATTGTTTATGGTTGAAGGAATCTAAGGCAGCAATTGATTAAATTGTCCCACCTTTTTTAACTTAGGTCTAATCTTTTCTGTAATGCTGAACATAGGATCTAGAACCAAATCTCCCAAGTTGACGCAAAATGAAGGGAAATAATTGAAGTTCCACTTCCCAATGCATGGTGCCTTTTATAATCTAGATTACCTGAAAACATCATGAACTGAAGACTATTGTTATCCCATCATAATGTCATGGGATCCCTTTTGAGCATCAGCATGCAACTCAATCATGGGAAAATGCAAATGGGTGAAAATGAGGATTCAGACATTTGATGTCAGTCTAGTGAAGTTCAAACTCACTTCTTGAATAAAATAGATTTATAAAAATATCAATAAAGGTTTTATTCTTGCTTTCTGAATCTGTAATGCATGCAAGCTTGCAATATATCTTCCTTTACCCATCACCTACAGCTTGCTTGCAAGCTAGTAAAATAGCATGATTAGATGTCTATGATTCAAATCCATCCTCAAAAACTATTTTTAACTCCATAAGACACCACTTGAAAAAGAAAAGAACAAAGAATCCAGAAATGATGGGGGAAAAATAAATTGAAGGAGATATTTTCATGTCATCAACGAGGTATATATACGTAGATGAGAGTAACTCTACCATCATACCTAGTCCCCACTCCTGAAATGGTGTTTGCAAAGCTCCCGCTAGTGTAGAATTTGAGAAGGGACAAATCTATTCAGCCATATATTTTGCTAGAAGAGATTGTTTTTATGTTTCAACTCATCACACTTAAAACATAATAAAATAACTGTATCATCTCTAACTCTCTTTGGAATAAGGCTTAGTTAAGTGAGATAGGTAAGAGCTCGGGTGTCAAGCCCCTTAGCTTACCTCCCCTTCTCAAGAAATCAGCAATAGAATCCTATCTCAACTAACTCAGTATTTAGCTGCCTCATCATCTACCCCTTCCCTCGATTGCCCACCCTTTAGATTGAAGAAGAAATAAGAAATACTCAATCTTTGGCATTGAGTGATAATTTAATATGTGAAAAGATTATAGAGGTAAAGAATCATGCACATTAATTTAAGAAAAAGAAACCAAAACAACCCAAAACTACAGATCAAGATATATGGCAGCTGCAACATAAGTTGTTATCTGATGAGCATGCAAGACATTTAACCTATAACAAGTCTCTAAACAATCAATATATATATATATATATATATATATAATTCTTTGAATAATTATACTAAGAAAATAACATTAGCTCGAGATGCTGAGAATCCCGCTTGAATGATACCTTTTCAACTCTCTAAACTTTTAAAAATAAAAAATCAAATAATGAATATTCCAATTAAATTACTCAAATAATATTTTTTACTCAAATAATATTTAATTTATGGAAACTCTCTAAATATTTAATATAATAAAAACCTATAAAATTCTTTCAATAAAAAATAATATTAGTTGTACATGGTGTTGAGAATTTTGAAACTATTAGTCTGTTAGATTTTTCAAGAATCTAGTTTTCTAGTTTTGTAAAGAGTGGAAAGTTACGTAATAGGTTGATAGCAACATCTCAATTGGATTACTCAAATAATAAATTAATATTTTTACTAATATAAAATATAAAGAATAAAATCAATATAATTCTTAATTGTTATATTTAATATGTCTTGACACTTTCACAACCATTATTTATTATTTGTAACAACAGTTAGCTTCGGTTTTTGAGACTTAAGGTCTATTGGATTAGCTATTGACTTTAGTTATTAGCCAATAGCTATCTCATATAGCTCTTTGCTAATAACTACTAAAAGATGTCCCAACAGCCAATCCAAATAGAGCCTTTCTGCTATATTTTATTCTTAAGTATAATTCCACTTTCTTAACTTCAAAAACAAAGCCACTCAAGCTAAGTTTGACATTTCTATCATTCTTTTTTTAAAAAAAAAGTAACAAAAATTTTATTTTTTTTTTTATATTTTGATAAAAATGTTTGGTAATCATGATTATTTTTATTTTTTTATAATTCTAACAATGAAAATATGTTTAGTGGCTACTGCTATATTTTTTTACTTTTAAAAGTTACTTTTTCTAAAAAGTAATTTTGATTTGCAAAAGTTACTTTTTAAAAGAGTGAAAGTAAAAAAAAAAAATATAATTTTTCATAAATAAATAAAAGATACTTCTCTAAATAAAAAATAAAATTTGATATGCATGTGTACATACATACATACATACATACATACATATATATATATATACACACGCACATGTATACATACATACGTACGTACGTGTGTGTGTATGTGTGTGTATGTATATATTATGCATGTATGTACATACGTATATATACATACACATGTATATATTCACACATATATACATGCATGATGCATCCATATATATGTGTGTGTTAGGGGAGAGAGAGATTTAGCATTTTATATGACATTAATTTTTACTTTTTTAACATCTTAATTTATGAGTTAAGAGTTTCTAATCATATGACTTTTTGTGTTTAAGCATTTTATGTATAATATATCATATCTAATGACTCGAATGATTGATATGGAGCATGTAGTTTATTTTAAGGCTGATAGGATCAAAGTGAAAATCTACTTCTGAATGAAATCAACTTCATCATGTTTGAAATTAACTTCATGAATATAGAATGCTCAAGATTCTTATGTAAACTTGTGCCAACATATCGTTATGTATTTCAATCACTTGCCAAAATTAGGTCATTCTAAAACATGATTTGGAACAAAAAAGTATAGATGAATATATTTCAAATAATTATTTCATTTAAAATCACACACACTAACTCCAAAAAGTAGGGATGGCAATTTTTTCCATTTGGTCATTCACTCGGCCAGTATAGTTTCTAATGGATCGAGGAATTTTCGATCTAAACAGCTTAATGGGTACGGGGATTACCCATTAATGGCTAAACGAGTAAACGGTCAGGGACGATATCCTTTGTCTCGTCCCCGTTTAGCCATCCCCATCCCCGTTAGCTTTAATATAATATATTTAAATTATATGTATATATATTAATATATTAAATATTAAAAATTTTAAATAAATAAAATATATATGTTGGCCCAGATGGCAACCCAAGAGGAAGGGGGTGAATTGGGTTCTTAAAAATTTTGGCTCTTAAAACAATTTTGCAAGGTAATACTGCACAAGGATATATGCAGTGAGTGTGGTGCTAAAAATGCAAAATAAAGTATAAAAGATAGATTAGTGAGAAAGAGAGAGATAAGTATGACAAACACAAAGAATTTATAGTTGTTTGGTGTTAGCTACACCTACATCCACTCCCAAACAACTCTTGGGCCTACACTATTATCACCCTTATTACAGTCGAATTGTTTTACAAGCTCACAACTCAAACTTTTTTGTTTTACAATGGGATCACAATGAATCCAGTCGATTTTCATAGATTCACCAGCACAAAACCTATCACAAGCTATCTAGCTTGAACAAGGCTCGACGGCCTTCCCTGATTCAATCACCTGATTGAATCAGTAACCAAATGTAATAAAGGTAAGGTTACAATAGATATAAAACTTCTCAAATGAGCAAATAAGCAATATAAATAAGATAGAAATAAAAAAGCCTAATTTAAAAGATTTTTGAAGTTAAACCTTTCTTCTTTTCCTCAGAAATGATCTTCCTCAAGTTGGGATTGAAGCTTTGGAAGAATCTTTGATGTAGAGGCTTTTGAAAAACTAAGACTCTTTGCTTCTTCTTTTGATTTGATGGAAATCCTTTGAAGTAGGCTTTCAAATGCTTTGAATTTCTCTAAACTCTTTTTTGAATAATAGATTTCGGATTTGAGCTTTTTCCTTTTTGATTTTTCTCCCTCTTTTCTTTATTTTTTGTCCTTCTCTTCTCATTCAAAACGGTCGGATGGTTTCTCTTTTATAATCTCCTCTAAATCCATTTTTAGATAAAAACTAGTCGTTAAAAGTACTTGAGAAGGAGTTAGACACGAAAGAGAAAAGAGCCGCTAAGGTTTGTTAGAGAAAAGACAACTGTTGGAGTCGTCTCTGACACTTCTGAAATTCGCTTCTGACATATTAGAGTCGGCTCTAATCTTTTCAGGTATCAACTCTAAGTCAGGATGCTCGTAACGGTAATATTTGTTCATTGTGAAGTCGGCTCTGGTTTTTCATGGGGTCGACATCTTTACGTGCTGGAGTCGGCTCTAAAAAATGCGGAAGCCGGCTCGAATGAAGCCCCAAAAAACACAGTCTCTATATAACCATTAGAGTCAGCTCTAAGTCTCTACATAAGTCGGCTCTAATTTGATGCAAAAATGAGAGTCTCTATTTTTCAATTAGAATCGGCTCTAATCACTTCAGGAGTTTATGCCGAAAGTGCCAAACTGTTCCGATACGCTCCGAAGTGGCTCTAATCCATTTAGAGTCGGCTCTAATGTCTGAAACTTGACACTTGACACTAGAAAAAAATTTAAACTTAATTTTCCTTTAGATTTTGATTAATTAATCATTTAAATTTCTGAAACACTTAATCAAAATCATTAGTAACATAAGAAATATACTCATGTGGTTTTTGTTATTCATCAAAATCAATAATTGGGTTAACAATCTTTCCTTTTTTGATGATAATAAAATATTGAGTATATGCATAACCAATTAAAGTATAAGTAACAATTTAAACAACTTCTTTAATCAGAGTGATAATAATCAAAATTTTAACATAATCATCTTGAATAATTATATCATTTCAACTATTCCAAAAGAATAAAAAGATTTGTATTTAATGATTCATGCTCTTCAAATCTCAAAACTCGATTTGAATTATCAATTCAAATACGTTCTTACCAATTCAAATAAACTCCCCCTATATATGTACATACTATTAAACATTCATATGCATATACAACTCTTTTCCTTTTTTGTCATTAAAAAAAAGTTAAGAAAGCATAGGATAGTCCTTGCTCATATTGGGATTCAATTTAACCAAATTAGAATTAAACATCACAGAATGGCATACAATCATTTCAAAGATAACCAAGAAATTTCATTAAGTCATAGAAGCACTTCACATAATTTTCATTGAATACATAAGTTCAAGTACAAGTTAAGTATAAAATAACACCATAACTTTAAGCAATTTCTAAGTACAAGCTAAATGTCAAACAAACATAAAACAATAACATAACATAACTAAAATCCTAAGTACAAGCTAGGATTACTATAAGATTCTAACTATAGATTTCTAAATATAAACTAAGATAAAATGATTGGTTGGTTGGATTGGATTGACTTGAATTGGCTTGGCTTGGCTTGGATTGGCTCAGCATGAGAGGCAGGGATCTTCACTTCAAACCGACCCTTAGAAGTCTCTTTAGTTCAGCTAGAATTTCTCCCATTCCTTCCACTTGGGTCTTACAATAATCCTTCATCAAATCTTTAATTTGAGATGAGGCTTTCTGAATGTTAACATGAAATTCTGCAGATGATTTGGCATAGACATTCGAATCTTCTGCAATTCCCTTAATTTTGCATAAAATATACCATAATTCAGTCTTTAGGCTCTCAACTGATGAATTGATTGAATTTTCTATCTTTTCAACTTTTTCTTCCAAAAGAAACATCAATTGCTTCATATTTAAAAACTGATCCCTGATGCTCTCATTTATTCTTTCTCTTGCTCAGCCAAAGTAGATTTCATCATTTCTTTAATTTGCAATAGCTGTTCTGGTATGAAAATAGAGGAAACAGGGGAAGGTCCAGTAGTTACTGCCGATGGAGGTGCTGAGGAGAAACTCGGTCCCGATAGAGCAAAAGAAGGCCAGAAGCAGAGGGTCCATGTGCTGAAAGCCCAGGGACCTTCTCAATATCATCATCATCCACTGCTCTGACTCCTCTAACTTGCATAGGCACATCAACTGTCTTCTTCTTTGCCATTGGTCATTTATCTTTCTAAAGCCCATTCGGTAAAGAGTGAAGACGTTATAGTAATCAGTGTGCCTTAATTTCTTTTGAGGCTTATTTTTTAAAATATTTACTCCTTGGCTCCAAAAAAAATCAGTATCAAAACCATCCCATATGGTAGGGTAGATCTCTTCTTAGTTTCGGCCTCAGCCATATAACCAATCATCATTCTGACTAAATTAATTGAATGACCATTAAGCACACAATCCATAATAGCAATATTCATTTCTGAAACAAATTCAAATCTACCAGTTTTCAAAAATAAAATCCTACTGTAGATTTTGTGTAACAACCTCAGCTCTAAACTTAACTGATTGGCCCCAATTTCTTCAAATTCAGTTACCTCTCTTTCCAGCATTCTTGACAAAGCATCACCACGGTTAGAAGAGTGTGTGACAGTCATTCCAACAATAGGCATTTCCAAAATATTACTCAAAATTTCAAAAGTTATATGAACTCTTGTTCATCTCACATAACTTATTAAGCCATCGTTCCCTCTACCAACATTGTTGTAAAAATCTCTCACTAGAGCAGGATAAGTAGGAACATCTAATGAACATATTTCTCCCATCCCATATTTCTCAAGAGTCTTCCAATGTTAAACCCTTTTTGGTCAAGGAAATAAAAATCTACCTTTCTTTCCATGTGATCACCTTTCCAACTAGAAAATCGATTTGAGGTGAGGGAGGAGTAGGAACAACACTCGAAGTGGAGGAGGAGGAGGTTGATGGAGTGCTCAGTGAGGGTGGCCTCGCTAGATGACGCACAGACTATCTCTCGATGGTGATGGCGATTCCAATGGCGGATGCTCGACGCTTGAGTGCCATGAAGATCAAGGAGGTTGAGAATTAAAGATCTTTGGAGGTTTGAGTAGAGTGGAAGGGAGTTTGAAAGATTTTAGAGACGATTTGATTTGAAAAAATGTCAGCTCTACCATAGAAATAATGACTAGGGAGCACTTAAAGTCGACTTCCGCAAAGCGAGGTGTCGACTCTAAATCGATATAAAAGTCAGTGTACGAAATAGAGTCAGCTCTAACAGTAATTAGAGTCGGCTCTAATGAGCAGACAAAAGACTATCTGGCCTTAGAGTCGACTCCAACTCCAATAGAGTAGCTCCACGATAGTTTCAGTAAAAAATAAGAGTATCAAAGTCTAAAACTTGTCAAGCCATGATCAAAACTCTAGATAATTTTTTCTTAAAACATGGGGATCATAAGATTCAAACATCTAGATAATTTTCCTTAGAAACATAAGAAGGTTTTCAAGAAAATGGATTGAAATCTAGATAATTATTCTTAGGGGTTTCAAATCTATTTCAATGGATCACAAACACCTAATTCTCCTCTAAGATAACAAAATCTCTCTTCACTCAAGGGTTTTATAAAAATATCAGTTAATTATTCTTCAGTACATATATAATCAAGACAAAGATCATTGTTAGCAACATGTTCTCTAATGAAATGGTGTCTAATCTCTATGTATTTGGTTCTTGAATGTTGAATAGGGTTTTTAGTTAAATTTATTGCACTAGTGTTGTTGCATCTAATTAAAATTTTGTTAAGTGTGATATCATAATCTTCAAGTTGTCGCTTAATTCAAAGAATTTGAGCACAGCAACTTCCAGCCTTAACATATTCAGCTTCGGCAGTTGATAATGTAACTAAATTTTGCTTTTTGCTAACCCAAGAGATTAAGTTACTATCTAAGAATTGGCACGCACCACTTATACTCTTTCCATCTAGTTTACAACCAGCAAAATCAGAATCAGAATATAATCAAATCAAATGGTGAGTCTCTAGAATACCATAATCTTACATTTTTTGTTCCACTTAAGTATCTAAAATTTTTTTTACAGTAATTAAGTGAGATTCTCTAGGATCAGATTGATATCTAACATATAAACATACAGCAAACATAATATTAGGTCTACTAGCTGTTAAATAAGTAAAGAATCAACCATACCTCTATAAAACTTTTGATCTACTTTCTTACCATCTTCATCTTTATTGAGTTTATATGAAGGACTCATTGGTATGCCAAAAGGTTTGACAATTTTTATTCCAAGCTTCTTAAGAATTTTCTTCATGTATTTCGTTTGTTTAATAAAATTTTCTCTCTTTTTTGTTTAATTTGGAGTTTAAGGAGAAATTCAGTTCTCCCATCATGCTCATTTCAAATTCTTCGTGCATTAACTTTATAAAATCTTGACAAAAAGATTATTAGTAGCATAAAATACTATATCATTAACATAAATTTATATTACTAATAAATCTTTTTTATTTCTTTTTAAAAATAGGATTTTATCAATATTATCTCTAGAAAAATTATTTTCAATCAAAAATTTACTGAGTCTATTATACCAAGCTCTAGGTGCCTGTTTTAAACCATAAAATACTTTGTATAGTTTAAAATATGATTTAAAAAATTATGATCCTCAAAACTAGATGATTGTTCAATATAAACTTTTTATTTATAAAATCATTTAAAAATGTACTTTTTATATCCATCTAAAATAAGTTAATGTTCATATAAAATGCAAATGCAAGTAATAGCCTTATGGCTTCTAATCTAGCAACATGTGCAAAGGTTTCATCAAAATCGATATCTTCTTCCTAATTATATCCCTTTGCTACTAGTCTAGCCTTGTTTCTAACAACAATATCATCTTCATCTAACTTATTTTTAAATACTCATTTGGATTCATAACTGAATAATCTTTGGGTATATCAACTAAGGTCCATACCTTAATCCTAGTGAATTGATTTAATTCCTTCTGCATAGCTAACATCCAATAACTATCCTTTTCAGCTTTCTCAATTGTTTTGAGCTCTATATGAGATACAAATGCAAGATAATTATTGATATTTCTTATAGATGATCTAGTTTTATACCTTGAGATGGATCTCTATGATTATGTCCTTTGGATGACCATAAGCATATCTTTAATCTCTAGATAGATCTGTATCATTACGAGTAATATCAACATCACCATCCTTAGGTGAATCATCATCCTTAGCTTCAGGTTCATGATCTGAAGATACACCAATATTCAATTTTTTAAAATCTCTTCCAAGGATATTAGTATCTTCTCATCATCTTTCTTTTCAGAACTTGATGCTAAAGACTCATCAAACACTACATGAATTGACTCTTCTATAATCAAATACTTCTTATTGATCACTCTATATGCTTTGCTAGCTGTGAATAACCTAAGAAAATATCTTCATCTGACTTAGCATCAAACTTTTCTAAATTATCCTTTACCATTATTATGAATGAAAATATACAACCAAATGCATGAAAATAGCTAATATTGGGTTTCCTATCATCCATATTTCATAGGGTATTTTCTTAAGAATTGATCTAATCAAGGCTCTATTTAGGATGTAACATGCTGTGTTTATAGCTTCCGCCCAAAATATTTTGGGAGTTGGCTTTCACATAGCATGGTACGGGCCATGTCTTCTAAAGTTCTATTTTTTCTTTCTACCACCCATTTTGTTGAGGTGTCCTAGGCTGAAAAATTATGATGATATCGTTTTCAATACAAAAATTTTTAAATAATGATTTTCAAATTCAGTTCCATGATCACTTCTAAGAGACACTATGGTAGTGTTTTTCTCATTTGTGACTTTCTTGAAGAATTTCAAAAAAACCGAGAAAGTCTCATCTTTATGAGCTAAAACATTACCCAAGTGAATCTACAGTAATCATCTACTATCACAAGACCATATTTCTTTCCTCCTAGACTAGTGGTTCTAGTAGGTCCAAAAAGGTCCATGTGTAGTAGCTCTAGTGGCCTAAGTTGAAACAATATTTTAGATTTAAAAGAATTCTAGTTTGTTTTTTAAATTGACATGCATCACAAATTCTATTATTTTCAAAATCTAATTTGGAAGACTTTAACTAAATCCATTTTAATTAATTTTGAAATTAGGTGTGTGCTTGCATGACCTAATCTACGATGCCATAGCCACCAATCTCATTCACCTTAGCATTTTCAGCAATAAGCAATGATTACTTGTAGATAAATTATCCAATCAATTAAGTATACATTGCCATTTCTATTTTCAACAAAAATAATGCTATTATCAATGGGATTAGATACGTGCAAATAGAGCTTCAAAGGAACTTTAAAACCTTTATCACATAGTTGGCTAATGCTGATTAAATTATGCTTTAAGCCATCAACATAAAACATTTTCAATAAAGTGATGGAGTATTAAATTTTACAATACCCATGATGTGACCTTGACCATTATCTTCAAAGTCACCACTCCATCTCTTTTAGCTTCAAGGGTGATGAATTGATCTTTGTCACCCGTCATGTGTCTTGAGCAGCCACTGTCAAGATACCATTTTCTTTTTAATCCTTTGGCTGCAAGACACTCCTGCAAAGCAATCACATCTTATGTTTTGGTACCCAAGCCTTCTTGGGTCCTTCATGGTTAGTAGCAGCAATATAGTTTCTTTAGAATCCAAATCATCTTACCTTTATAACTAGCATTTATATAAGAAAACTTATGATTGCAAACATAGGATTTATGCCCTTTCTTGCCATAACAAAAATAAAAAATATCATTTTCAATCGATTTCTTAACAAAGAAAATGTTAACAAGTTTTTGTTTCTTATGTGGTTTGTAACCCAAACCAGCCCTATCAAAAATAACTCTTTGATTATTCAAAAGTAAATTGAGTCTTTCGAGCTATAAGTAAACTTATCAATAATATTTTATTTTTAAACTTAATTATTCAAATTTTGATTTTCAGCAGAAATTATCTCTCTTTTTCAAATCTTGCTTTTCAGATTTTAGTTTTTCAAATTCAATGATAAATTCACTATTCTTTTTAAGAAGACTTTGATTTTCAGTTTTCAAAACTCTATTTTTTGCTTTTAAAACTTTAAAAACATTCAGTAATTCATTAAAAACAACATAAAGTTCATCAAAAGTGAAATCATAAACAGGGCTTTCAGACCTTACTTCTTTTTCATTAGCTATAAGACATATGATGACAACTTCTTGTTATTCATCTTCAGAGAAAAATTCTTCACTGTCATTCCAAGTTGCAACATATGCTTTTTTTTTTCTTCTATATCCCTTTTTGAGCTGAGGACATTCAGATTTGTAATATTCGGGCTTCTTGCATTCATAGCATATCATGGGATCCTTCTGTTTATCTTTATCCTTTTCCTTATCTCCTTTCAATTTGATACCAATTTTTCTTTTGTGGAATGGCCTTCTTCTTTGCATGAATTTTTTGAACTTCTTTGCAAGGAGAGCGGTGTCATCATCGTCTTCATCTTCTTCATTGCTGCTTATTTTTTTTCAGCAGCTTTAAGTGCAATAGTCCTCTTCTTCTTCACATCTTCTTCTTGATGTTGTTTTATTGTGAGTTCATGGGTCATGAGTGATCCAAGAAGCTTCTCCAAAGGTAAACTATTAAGATCCTTAGCTTTCTGTATTGCTGTCACTTTAGCTTTTCATGCTCTTGGAAGAGACCTAAAAATTGTTCGAACAAGTTCAGAATTAGTATAGATCTTTTTAAGACTTTTTAATCCATTCACTATATCAATAAATCTGGTGTACATGCAAGTGATGGACTCATTCTGATCCATGTTAAAGATTTCATATTTATGCACAAGAATGTTAATCTTGGACTCTTTAACCTAGTTGGTATCCTCATGGGTAACCTCCAACCAATCCCATATCTCCTTGGCTAAGATGCAAGTAGATATTCTATTGAATTCATTTACATCCAAGGAGCAGTATGGGATATTCATGGCCTTGGCATTGAGCTGAGCCATTTTTTGATCATTCTTATTCCAATCTCTTTCGGGCTTAGGAATAATGGATCTATCTATTAAGTGCATGGGAGTGCTAGAACCATTGATAATGATACTCCATAAATCATAGTCTAAAACTTGAATGAATATCCTTATTCTAGCTTTTCAATATGAGTAATTTATGTCATTAAACAAAGGTGGATGATTTGTGGATTGTCCCTTAGAAAAAGAAGAATCGGCTTGAGCTACCATTTAAATTTTTAGCTCTTAATTGTTAGATCAAGAAAGAATGAGCATTAGCTCTGATACCAATTATTGGCCCATATGGTAACCCAAGAGGGAGGGTGAATTGGGTTCTTAAAAATTTTAGCTCTTAAAATAATTTTACAAGGTGATAGTGCACAAAAATATATGCAGTATGGTGCTAAGAATGCAAAACGGAGTATAAAAGATAGAGTAGTAAGAAAGAGAGAGACAAGCACGACAAACATAAAAAATTTATATTTGTTCGATATTAGCTACATCTACATCCACTCCTAAGCAACTCTTGGGCCCACATTATAATCACCCTTATTACAGCTGAGTTGTTTTACAAGCTCACAACTCAAACTTTTTGTTTTACAACGGAATCACAATGAACCTAGCCAGTTTTCACAGGTTCATCAGCACAAAACCTATCACAAGCTATCTAGCTTGAACAAGGCTTGATGGCCTCCCCTGATTCAATCACCTGATTAAATCAGTAACCAAATATAATAAGAGTAATGTTACAACAAATATAAAGCTCCTTAAATGAGTAAATAAGCAATATAAATAAGATAGAAATAGAAGAGCATGATTTAGAAGATTTTTGAAGTTGAGCTTTTCTTCTTTTTTTCTTTTTTTCAGAAATAATCTTTCTCAAGTTGGAATTGAAGCTTTGAAAGAATCTTTGATGTAAAGGCTTTTGAAGAACTAGGGCTCTTTGCTTTTTCTTTTGATTTGATGGAAATTCTTCAAAGTAGGCTTTGAATGCTTTGAATTTCTCTAAGCTCTTTTTCGAACAATAGATTTTGGATTTGAGCTTTTTCTTTTTGATTTTCTTCCTCTTTTCTTTATTTTCATTCTTCTCTTCTCATTCAAAACGGTCGGATGGTTCCTCTTTTATAATCTCCTCTAAATCCATTTTTAGATAAAAACTAGCCATTAAAAGTATTTGAGAAGAGTTAGACACGAAAGAGGAAAGAGCCGTTGAAGTTTGTTGGAGAAAAGACAACCATTGGAGCAATCTTTGACACTTCTGAAATCCACCTCTGATATATTAGAGTCGGATCTAATCCTTTCAGGTATCGGCTCTAAGTCGGGATGCTTGTAACAGTAACATTTGCTCATTGTGGAGTTATCTCTGGCTTTCTGTGGGGTCAACATCTTTATGTGCTGAAGTCGGTTCTAACAAATGCGGGAGCCCGCTCTAATGAAGCCCCAAAAAATAGTCTCTGTATAACCATTAGAGTCGGCTCTAATTCTCTACAAGAATCGGCTCTAATTTGACGCAAAAATAAGAGTCTCTTTCTTTCGATTAGAGTCGGCTCTAATCACTGCAGAAGTCGGCTCAAATCTATGCCGAAAGTGCCAAACTGTTCCGATATGCTCCGGAGTCAGTTCTAATCCATTTAGAATTGGCTCTAATGTTTGAAACTTGACACTTGATACTAAACAAAGATTCAAACTTAATTTTTTTGGATTTTGATTAATTAAACATTTAAATTCCTAAAATACTTAATCAAAATCATTAGTAACATAAGAAATATACACATGTGGTTTTTGTTATTCATCAAAATCAATAATTGGATCAACAATATATATTAAAAAGCTCTAGTAAAACACATTTGAATATTTTTGTCTCTTTTCTTCTTTCATGCAGCCGCCCTAAACATCAAAGCTAGAACTTTAGCAAATCAATCTCTCTCTCTCTCACTGCCATCTTCCTTAGCTCTACCGTCTATCTTCATCATCGCACCAAGAACACCCTTCCTAACTAGAACCTTCTCTCTCTCTCTCTCTCTCTCTCTATTACGCTCATCCCTTTCTTTATTTTCATCATAAAACCCTAGCTAAAACAAGAAACCACGAACGAGTGCAATAAGCAACGAATCAGCGATGAACTAGTGGATACCCATAGGTAATTTTATTTTTTTATGTAAATGGCCAAATGGATACCTAGTGGGTACCCGTTTATCCGGCTGAGTATTCCCGTCTCTGCCTCATTAACTATAACGGCTTAACGGGATGAAAAACGAAAAAATTTTCCCTAATGGGGACTGGATCAGTAGAGGCCGCCTCGGGCCGTCACCAAGCCGTTGCCATCCCTACCAAAAAGGTTCAAAATATAGCATCTCTCACCATGTGAATCTTGGGCAATCTATCCATAATGAAATAGGATTTCACTTTAACGGGCAACCGTGGATAATTAAGATTCGTGCGACGGGGCTTCTCTTTGGTTTCGGCTGAAGGCTGTCTTTAAGATTCGTGCGACGGGGCTTCTCTCCTCCGATCTCCGGTGGATCGTCGTCTTCTCTGGCTGTGCCTGCTGTGGGTGTCTGCCGTTGTGGCTTGAGCGTCCTCATGGCCGCCGATGGAGCTGCCATTGGCAGCGCTGCTGGGAGTAAGTCTAGGGCATCCGGCTTCGAGTGGATCTCTCCGTCGCCGTCGCCTGAGGAGGTGGATCGCTTGGTATCCTCCTTTCCGGAAGCTGTTCGGCTGCCAGCGGAGGCCCTGGAGGCCGAGAGGGAGGCTTGGCAGTCGTCGGCCATTATTGCTAGGTCGTTTAAGCGATGGGTTCCGGCGGCTGCGCTGATCAGGGAGTTCCGACGAGCTAGAGTGCAGGGTGAAATAACTCCGATCAGTCTGGCATTCAAATGCCATATCTTTCGTTTTGAGAATCGAACGGCCTATGAGCTGTTGCTTAGCCATCCCTGGACTGTCAATGGTGAGGTCATTGGCATGATTCCCTGGAAGCCCGACTTCATCCCGGCGGAGGACGCTATCTCAACGGCGCTGGTCTGGGTTCGTCTCCCTTCCCTTCCGCTGGAGTTCTGGAAGCTTGAGTTTCTTCGGATGATTCTCGAACCAGCCGGTTCACTGGTGTGCGTGGATGCTTCCACCCTGGCAAAGAGCAGAGGAGGGTTTGCCAGGGTCTGTATTCGGCTGGATCTTCGCCAACCGCTTCGTCCAGGCACTCGCGTTCAAGGGACTTCCAGTCCCTTCTGGCAGCAATTCGCATACGAATGCTTGGAGGGGATCTGCTCCTTCTGCGGCTCAATCCATTTGGGCGGTCCTGTGCTCTGGTGGCTGGGTCGGTGGCTGAGGCTTCAGATCAGAGGCCGGCTTTCGGCCCTTGGATCGCGGCGCTTCGCCATCGCCGGTCTGGTCCAGACGAGCTAAGAGGCAAGGGTGGGAAGCCAGGTTCTCGGTCGTCGACGGGAGCAGCGGGCAAGGGTCAGACGCCTGTGAACTCTCAGGTGGATCGGCGTCGTGGTGTGGTGGATGCAGAGGGTTGGAGCTCGCCGGCGAAGGTCGTGCGGAGGAGGTTGCCTGGTAATGTGAATTCAGCTGTTGCTGGGTCGTCACAGGGAGTTAGCATTTCTGAAGCTGTGCCGGGAGAGGGCTTGCGTGCCGGTAATGTGAATTCAGCTGTGAAACTGAAGGGGGCTGAGACTCAGTGCACTGTGATCTCTGAACATTCTCAGCCAATTCAACTTATGAATCCATTCTCCTCGATTGGATCCAAGTCGGATGCGGGGGGGGGTTCAGGCTGGGCAGGATGCTTTCCCAGGTCCCCTCAAAAGGCCCAGATCAGATGAAAGTTTGGTTCCAAGGTCTTCCTCTAAATCTGAGAAAAGAAAGGGTAAAGGCAAGGCCAATATGACAAAGAGACCGGGGGTATTGATAGGATCAGCTATCAGTTTAAGCATGACCTCTGGATTCTAGGCAGGGGGTAAGGTGGGTGCCAATCCCGGCCTGGAGATGTCGGATGAGTCCTCTCAGGAGATCCTTTCGGGTCAGATGTCGAGCCTTCCTTCAGGTTTCACCCAGTCAACTATGGTTTTCTCCGTCTCAGATGGTCTGACGCCTGGTTCTTCAATGACTCCGGAGGGTGATACCTTATCTATTGGGCGCATTCCTGATAATGCTATGGGCGAGGACCAGGGGGGGTCCTAGAGTCAGCTTAGTTGTTAATGAAAATCCTAATCTGGAATGTGCGAGGAGCTCGAAAGCCCTCCTTCCGATCCTCTTTGATAGATTATTGCAGTTATATCACTTTGATATATGTGTTCTGTTGGAAACTAGGTTATCTGGTGATAGTCTGACTCGTTTCCGGAGACAGATTTCCCGTGTCTGGACCTCGTATGCTGTGGAGGCTGAAGGGTTGTCTGGGGGAATTCTGGCCATATGGCGTGCCTCTGCTGTAAAGGTCGATGCTTTCCATCAGTGCAATCAGCAGATTAGCCTGGTTATCTCGGAGGGACCGTGTGACCCCTGGCTTCTTTCAGCTGTTTATGCTAGTACGAATCATAGAGAGAGAAGGGTGCTGTGGTCGGAGTTGCAAACTCTTCTTGCTCAGGGTCTTCCCTCTGTTATTGCTGGTGATTTTAACTGCATCACTGAAGCAGGGGAAAAGCGTGGAGGTAGACGGTTTTCGGCCTCTGCTGATGTTAATGAATTTAGATCCTTTATTGGCTCCTCTGGTCTATTGGATCTGGGCCATTCGGGAACCCAATTTACTTGGTGAAATAACCGACAAGGATCGGCTCGGGTTTGGGAGAGACTTGATAGAGCTTTGGCTACGGCTACTTGGCTCCATAAGTTTCCTGGTGTTACTGTATCCCATCTTCCTAGAATTGGTTCTGATCACTGTCCTATTTTGATCTCGTCGAAGGCTGATCTGCATAGGCAGAGACTTTTCAGATTTGAGCAGTTTTGGACAGTTCATTCTATTGCTCGGTCTATCATATCCCAGGGTGGCACCTCCCTATCAGGGGCAATGCCATTTACCGTCTATCCCGCCGCCTTATGTTGGTTAGTCGTCGTCTTTCTTTGTGGAATAGACAAGGGGTTGAGATTTGGATAGGCAAGTCGATATGGTTGAAGCTGATATTTCGGCTTTGCAGATGAAGGAGGACCAGGATGGGTTTTTGGTGGACTCGGATCTCTCTTTGCTTCGGGACTTGCTTGCTCGTCACCATTCTCTCTTACGTCAGCAGGAGATATTCTGGAGGCAGAGATCCAAGATTCAGTGGTTTCGGAGGGGGATAGGAATACTAGATTCTTCCATCAGGCTACTCTGAAGCGGCGGGCCGCTAACAGGATTCGGAGGCTTGTTGATGAGGAGGGGCATCATGTGGAGGATTTGCATTCTATTCGGGAGCAGCTTCTTCGCTTCTTTCAATCTCGATGGACTGGTCCTCTGGAGCTGGGACGCCGGTTACTCGGGTGTCTGACACTGCCAAGGTTACTATACGGGATAATGTTATGCTTGCTAGTCCGATCTCTTCGGAGGATATCCGGTCGGCCCTATGGGAGCTTGGATTGGATAAAGCCCCTGGCCCTGATGGGTTTCCGCCTCTTTTCTACCGTCATTATTGGGATATTGTGGGGTCGAAGGTGATTAAGGCTGTGCAAATGGTATTCCAAACTAAGCAAATCCCTCTGGAGTGGAATCGGACCTTTATTTCTTTGATTCCCAAGCGATCGGCGGCTACCCTTCCGCAACATTTTCGGCCGATCAGTTTGTGTACTACCTTATACAAGATTTGTGCTCGCCTATTAGCTGGCCGTCTTCGTATGGTGATTCCTAGGCTCATCTCTATTGAACAGGGGGCATTTATCAGAGGGAGGTCTATATCTGATAATGTCCTTATTGCTCAAGAATTTATGCATGATCTTTATAAAGCTCCTGCCAATAGAAGGCTTATGGCGGTCAAGCTCGATATGGAGAGAGCTATGACAGAATGAGCTGGGTTTTTGTGCACCGCTCTCTTCAGGAGTTTGGGTTTGATGGTTTGTTCATTGACTGGATCATGGCTTGCATTCAGAAGCCGTCTTTTTCATTGCTCATTAATGGCAGGCCGACAGAGTATTTCCACTCTTCAGTGGGATTGAGATAGGGTTGTCCTTTATCCCCTCTATTATTCATTTTGGCGATGGATGATCTCTCTCGTGCTTTGCATCAGGCTAGTCTGGATCGCCGGATTATCCCGTTTATGGCTGATTCGGTGGGCCCTTCGATCTCTCATCTGCTCTTCGCAGATGACTGTATTCTTATGGGCCAGGCCACCATTCATAATGCGGCTATCTTATACCATATTCTGCATCAATATTGTCAGGCTTCGGGACAAAGGGTCAATTTTCTTAAATCTTCTATTTGCTTTAGTCCGAAGACCTCTAGATCTATCAGAGAAGCCATTATGTCTCTGTCTGGTATTACTACTCAGACAGACCGCTTCATGTATCTGGGAATTCCTATCACTGGTAGAAGTCCCCGCTGTGCTGACTTTGTTGAATTGGAAAGGCGGATTCGGCAACGTATCGAGGGATGGCAGGTTACTAGTTTATCGATGATGGCCAGGATCATCATTATTCGATCGGTGCTCTCCTCTCTCCCGCTGTATCTGCTGTCGAATACAGCTATTCCAATTACTTGTCTCAGGAGGTTAGAGTGAAGCTTCAGAGATTTTCTATGGGCCTCTATGCAAGAAGGCCATGGTACTCATCTCTTATCTTGGGACAGAGTATGTTTGCCTATTCAGGAAGGGGGACTGGGTATTCAGTCCTTGATTGTTAGAAGAGAAGCTCTTATTGCCAGACATGCTGCGCGCTTTCTCTTAGAGCCTCACTGTCTTTGGAGCATCGTAATGCGTGCGAGGTATGGCGAGTGGATGTCGAGTTTGCCTATTACGGCGGCTCAGGGGTCCTCCTTCATCTGGAAGGAGATTTGTAGACACGGTCAGTTGACCAGGGATAATATTTCCTGGATGATTGGCGATGGCCAGTTAATTGATGTCTTCCAGGATATTTGGATATCTGAGATCCCTCTATCTAGGTGGCCCTCCTTCTTTGATGTGGAAGCTCCATCTAGTTTAAAGGTTAAGGATTTGATCTCCTCTGATCTCCTGGTTGGAATGTTTCTGTGGTTTCTGGTGTATTTGGGGATGAGCTGTCTAGAAGGATTCGATCTCTGCCCATCATGCCTCGTCGTTCTGGTGACTCTAGACTTTGGCAGAGATCGTGTTTGTCTAGGGCTCCCACCAGGGATCTTATGCGGATGTTTAGGCCGCAGTCTCAGGGTATGGAAGATGTGGCCTGGATATGGAAGCTTCCTATTCTCCTCAGGGCTCAGTTATTCTTATGGAAGCTCTTATGGGATTGCCTCCCTACATGTCTCTCCCTATCTCGAAGGGGCATGTCTATTCAGCCATTTTGTCCTATATGTAGACGGGTTGAAGAGTCTTCTGATCATGCTATCTTTCTCTGCTACAGAGCCAGACAGATATGGTATCTGATTGGTTATACTAGAGGGCAGGATGGAGGGGGCTCCCCTCGTTCCGTGTTCTTTCAGGATATTCGGAGGGGCCCTCAGCAGAAGAAGGTTCTCTGGGCAATCACGGCTTATCAGATTTGGCTGTCTAGGAATCAGCTAACCTTTTCTAATGACCCCATCTCTACTTATCAGACTGTGAGGAAGATCAGATCACTGTCTGCCGAATGCACCCAATTTTCTCGTGGAGATGCTTTTGATTCTTCTGGCCTCTGGGGTTCCCCTGCTGCCTTGGCAGCGAACCGTCATACGGTTTTTATTTCTTGGGAACCCCCTCCTCCAGGAGCTATCAAAATCAACTTTGACGGGAGCGTTCGTGGTAGAGCAGCTGGATCGGCGTTCATCATTCGCGGCCATACGGGTGATTTGAGGGCGGCTGGAGGTTTTGGCTCTATTGACTTCTCTGTCCCGATGGCGGAACTTTATGCGGCTTGGACGGGCATTTCTTTTGCTGTTCGGACTCTTCACGCTGCTAGAATCATCGTTGAGGGTGATTCTATGACTGTTATATCTTGGATGAAGAATGAGTACAGTGGCATTGGCACTGCTAACCCGGTACTCAAAGAGATTTGGTCCATGCTTCGGAAGGTCGCCTCTGTCCAAATCTGCCATATCTTTCGTGAAGCCAATTCGGCGGCGGATTGGACGGCTTCCTTTGTTGCTCAGTACTCTGGACTCTGGGTCTGGAGTCCTGATTCCCATTGTCCTAGCTTGCTGCAGCAGATTTTATTGTCAGATGTTTCTGGGCTGATTCGCACTAGACAAGTGTGATCGCCCGTTTGTACCAAAAAAAAAAAAAAAAGAAATAGGATTTCACTTCAAAAGGCTAGTTAAAAAATATTAATTGGAGTCTTTTGACTTGCTTAACTATTCAAAACCTCCCCATAGCATAGGTGATTGGGCTAAATAGATACTTGTTTTGTACTTGAGCTAGAGCTAAATATAGCCTTTGTGATCATTTACATATACAAATGTGCTTGGACTAGGATAAGGAGATGCAAAAGTTTGTAAAGGGTTGAATCTAGCCCAAATAATGTGTATTTTAAATTATGAATGCATCTCTCTCTCTCTCTCTCTCTCTCTCTCTCTCTCTCTCTCTTTCTAAAAAAAATTAGAAGTGAGCAACAAATTAGAATAACCCAAGAGACAATACTAATCTGATATGATATGGTTAGGTTAATTTAGTTTTTAGGTACTAATAAGTGCATTTGAGTATTAATAAGGTCATTTTTTTTCATAAAATAAGATTGGTTCTAAGTCCGAATTATGGGATCATTCATCTTTTTTTAAATTTTATTAGAGTCTAATTTTACTAAGTCTAGAATCATAGAATCGATTAGCTTTGGGTAGGTTTCTCATTATCTTCTTTTTTTTTTTTTTTTGGACAACTTTAGATAAATTTTATGAGTTATCTACCATTTTACTAAGAAATCTTAAATAATAAATTAATTAACAAATATTTCATATATCATTTTTCTTAAATATAATTAAGAGAAAAAATTTTATTCACTATGTATTAGATATGTACTAAATAAAAAGAGAAAAAAATTAGTTTCTAACCTCAAATTAATTTGGAATCAAACTAATCAATTCTAGATTGGTTCGGATGTGATTAGCTTTGTTTTAGGTTTAAATTTTGACATGAAACTAATCCAATCTGTCTTTTACCTCCTCTATTTTTAACTATTACTCTAAAATATAAGATCTTTAATGGAATCTCTTCAGCATAACAGGAATAATGCATTTGAATAAAATCTTAGCATGCAAGGGAGTCTATCTTTTTCATCATTTTGATGACTTTATAATTTTATTATTAATTATTTTGAAAAAATATAGCATGTAAAACATTTTAGGATAAAATTAGGCTTAAATACTTTCTATTTCAATAAGCAAATCATAAGTGACCTTCCCCGTATAATTTTAATAAATTTTTCCATCATTAAAAGGTCTGATTTTGGAATAGAAAGTAAATATTCCGAGAGATTCATGCAAATCACAGACTCTCATCCTAATATCTTTTAATCCATGGGTGCATGACGAATGGCACAATCCTAGCCAGGAGGGGAGGGGGTTCTCAGTTCCAACCAAAATCTCTTCATAGAGAAAAGTCTCTCCATCTTGCACTCATCTTATTCTATTATAAATTTCCGTTTCTTTCCTTCTAAATTCCTCCACAGCTTTCTAAGAGCGCTGCCAAAAAGAGGTAGAGAGGCTCTTGCGTCACCATCAGTGGGCTCGTCATCTCATCGGTCACCGCTTCTGTTTCCCTGAATGGTGGCTCTGACGTCGGCGAAGGACGCGGCGGCGGGGAAGACGACGATGGTGGTGGGGATCGACGAAAGTGGGCCTAGCTTCTACGCGCTCCGCAGGGCTCTCCTCCACTTCTCCTCCGGCCGCGGCCCCAACCCGCCCGTCAAGCTCGTCGTCGTCTACGCTAATCCCATCCCCACCTCCGTCGTCAGCGTCACAGGACCTGGTAGCTTTTTCCTCCCTTCCATTGTTTTCTTATGTTCTGTTTGGATGGGAGGGATGGAGGGGAGAGAAAGGAAAAGGAGGTAAAAGGTCATAAGTTACCTGGTTTGTAAGGAGAATGAAAGAAAGAGGAGAAAGGAAATGAAAGTAACCAGTTCTTTTTTTTCCTCAAGGTAAGCTGGAGGAGGAAAAAAATTTAAGTCATACTTTATAGGAAGACCAAAATATCCCTTCATTTTCTATCTCTTCCCCTTCTTTTTTCCTCTATATCCAAACAAGATAATTAATATTACCATTCCTTTTCCTTTCATCCTTTCCAAATAAGAAGAAGAACAATTCTTCCTTCCCTTTCATTAATTTCTTTCTTATGTTTAGATGTTTGGAGGGGAAGAAAGAGGAGAGTAAAAAAGAAGAATTGTTCTTCTTCTTATTTGGAAAGGATGAAAGGAAAAGGAAGGGTTGTTTTTTTTTTTTTTTTTTTTGAATAAGAGGGAGGGATGAGAGAGGAAATTCTTCCTTCCCCTTCCATCAATTTCCTTCTTATGTTTAGATGTTTGGAGGGGAAGAAAGAGGAGAGTAAAAAAGAAGAATTGTTCTTCTTCTTATTTGGAAAGGATGAAAGGAAAAGGAAGGGTTGTTCTCTTTTTTTTTGTTTGAATAAGAGGGAGGGATGAGAGAGAAAAGGCCTTCAGAATAGGGAATGAACCGTGAGAATGAAAGAATGGAGAATAGAAAATGAAAGGATATTTTGGTCTCCCACAAAGTATGACTTAAACATTTTTCCCTCCCTCGGCTCATCCTCGATTAGTATCTGTTTGGATGGGAGGGAAAGAAGGGAAGGGAAGGAAAAAAGGGAAAAGGTAGGGAATGAAGGGAGGGAAGAAAAAGAAGGGAAAAAGTCATAAGTCACCTTGTTTAGGAGAAAGATAAAAAAGACGTGGAAGGAAATGGGAGTAACCGATTCCCTTCTTTTACAGAGAAAAAGATAAAAAAGACGAGAAGAGAATGGAAGTAACCGGTTCCCTTCCTTTCACCCTGTGTAAATCTATTAACTTCCAAATCGAAATTCCCTTCCTTTCATCCTGTGTAAATCTATTAACTTCCAAATCCAAGGTAAGCTGGTGGAGAAAAAAATATTTAAGTCATACTTTTGTGGAAGACCAAAATATTTCTTCATTTTTATTCTTCATTTTTCATTCTCACGGTTCATTCCCTATTCTGAAGAGATATAATTGTCACAAAATTCTTTTCCTTCTTTTTCCTCCCTCTTGTTCAAACAAAAAAAAGAACCCTTCCTTTTCCTTTCAAAAGAGAACAATCCTTTCTTTCCCTTCATTCCCCTTTCATTCATTTTCTTCTTTTTACTTCCCCTTCCTTCCCCTTCAAACATCCAAACCTTCTTTTTACTTTTCCCTTCCTTTCCCTCCAAACATGGTTGTAGGAGCTGCTGACGTGCTAATTACCATGGAGTCGGATATGAGGAGTACCACTGCGAGGGTGATGGAGAAGGCCAAGGATATTTGTACAGCCAGCTCGGTTGAATTATTTGCCCTACTTTTATTACATATTTCCTAATTTTAACAATATTGGATTTTTGTTTATTTCTGATCCTTTTGGATAATTGAATGTAATTTATTTCTCAATAAATTTGTTAAAATCGAGTAAATCTGTTAAGAAAAACCTTTTTTTCCCCTGGTCGTTGTAGTTCTTGTTGGACATAAAAAACTCATGACTAGATATTGACAAAATGTAGACCTTGTAATGTTTTGGTTCAAGCTAAAACCTAGTTGTGCAAGCTAAAACCTTTTGACTGCCTCATTAATGGATAAAAACCTATCCAGAGCAAGGTTTTAAATCCTCTGAGTTTTTCCTGTCCCATCCTCTCTTGCCACTTGAGAGGGAAGATATCCTAGTACATCCTGATTAGGATGTTCGATGATGGTAGGATGATCTTATTCTAATACATGGTATGGTAACCATTTCGGTGTCTCATAAGATATCTTGCGGTAGTTATTTTGAATACAATCAAGATATGGTCAGCAAGAGCTGTTCTCCGACCAACAATTAAGAACGCTGATATATCAAATAAAACACAGGCACAACAATAACCAGGTCTCATTGCCAATGAATAAGCCAAAAAGGCAGCACGATAGTTTATTCCTCAACCCAGTACTCAATATTTCATTCAAAACTCATTAGAACATTCTTAAGCAAAACTCAAACAAGTACTTATTCAACTAGTTTAATTTATTTTTATATATAAAAAAGGGGACTTAAAGGGGCATAACATATCATGCGGCTAAACTACAGCATTCGCTTACTGGCAGCATCATCCTTAGCACTTGACCTCCTTCAATCCATAAGCGAAGTACAAAAAAGTGGGATCTGTGGCACCTTCCTTGTAGTATGCAAAGACCATACTGCCATCATCATGCATGCTCTCGCCCACAAAACTGCCAAACAAAATTAGCTTGTTAAGGTCACAGAAGTTTGACAACTAGGTCCAACTGTTGACAAGATAGAATCCCATGGAAGAGCAACAGTTAACTTTCACAAGCGAAAACAAACTTTACAAACGCATGCAACATGCCTTTGGGCTGGTCCTCCGTTCTGCTGGAAGGTCAGCATCTTGCCCTTAAAAAGGCTAGCGTGTCTAATGATATAGGTGGCAGTTTACAGCATGTTCATTGTACGCAGATATGCTGCATAAATTTCTAAATGCAGCAATCATAGCTAGTTGGGTACATCTGAAGAAAATTCACATGCTCATCATGGCTTTGAAGATTCAAAGTGTGCCAAAGAGTTGGGTGTGAGATATAAGAGGGTCTGCGAAAACTATAGATCATATGAAAATAGAAAAAAAGGCACAAAGTTTGGCATTTGTATTAACTCTTATTTATTTTCTGCAATTAAGCCATTAGAGTAGTTGTCTTGGCCACAGGATTTGGTGACACTAAAATCTTTGACAAAGATGTGCATTATCCATACAAGAGATGACATAAAATTACAGCTAAATCAAATGTAGATAAATGGAAAGTTGAGACTCACAATTGTAAGTCACTAAGCTTCGAGAGTAAAAACTTGGTAGCTCCCTCAATGTGTTTCTTAAAGAGTTCCTGCTTCTCCTCATCCAGCTTGGGAGCCAATTGCTTGATATAACGCTTCATAAAGGTCACAAATTGCTTCTTGTCAAAGGCAGGTTGTTCCTATTAACAAAATGATATTTCAAATATAAACCAAAAACACTACTTTAGAGCTTTTGACCCACAGATTCCAGAATAGAGCTAAATGAACGATATAGATTATATAAAAAAAAAAGGAGAATTAACCTGAAGGCGGAAGGTGTCAACAATATCAACCACCTTCTGAGCCTGATCATCAACCCCATCATCTTCACCACCTTCAGCAGAAGGGTTTGCACCAATGTCTACATTCACAGCTCCTTGAACAACCCACTGTCCATCAATCAACAGTACTATATATTTAAGTTTGTGGGGATCTTCATATCACACCAATAACAGTTTTGAAGTTAGAAATTGCATGCAGTTATTGAATACTGACAGTTCATAATCAAACAATCTATGCACGGCATACTTTATTCAGACATGTCATAAAAGTGCAAAAATACTCACAGAAGAAGAGAAAAGGCTGTTCCAGAAATAAACAAGTATGCGTATAGATGGGCATACAAAAATTTAAAAGGTGACTGACAGTAGCAGGAAAAACTGACCTTCCCCTCAACTTCCCACAGCATTCCATTTTCAATTTCCTTGTATGGGAACGAGTCTGACAGGAGCTCATCGCCTAAAAAGCATCAAATTGATCAATTTTATCTGAGCATCAAATCATTAAAAATATCAAAGCTTCAATGCTACTGCCATGGATGGTCAAGAATAAAATCCATGAAATAAGTGAATATAATATTGAAAGGACTATATCAATAAAGGATCAGCAGGAAAAAAAAAATTGAATTTTACACCTGCTGTCATAGATTTTTTGCCAGCAACTATATAGTTGACAGCATACAGGGACCTAAAATTGTTACTGGTGCCAATTGCAAGCCAAGATGAAAAAGGTAGAAAGGTCAACATATATGTTGACAGTCATAAAATGCATGTCAAACAATGAAATCGACCCAGACTTGATAAATTCATGGTGCTAGGTTGTCACAAACAATATACTGATATCCCAAATAGTTGGTAGAAGGCTTAATAAATATGGTTATGGTGCAGAAAATCAAGAACTTGTTCATCCCTTATGCACTTGAAGAATCAAATGGCAGATCTTAACTCCAGCTTAAGTTCTATTACTCACATAATTGAAACCAAATTTACACTAAGAATATGAAGGAAAATTGTATCATGTGATTGGATACCAACCCCCCAGAAAAATGGTTTCTAATGTGCTAATTAGATAAGTGTATTATTTAGACATTACTAGCTCAAGACAGAATAACATATAATCAAATAAGGTTCACATGACCGATAGACAAGACCCTGTTCAATATCTACCTCATTCCAACACATCTCCTTCAAAGACAGTAAAAGTATAATGCAACAAATGTGTACCAGAAAGTTCTAATGGTTTCTCTTAGAACAAAGTAAAGTTATAGCAGACAAGGGGAAGAAATGCCAAGTGACTAAATTAAACTGAATAAAATATAAAGACAAAATATCTTCATAACTTATTCAAGCACTATGTTTATTTTACATGTAATCCTGTATAAAAAACAGAGTTGAAGTTGTTGTTTTTTAACTCCAGTTACAACACAGTTGCTAACAGCACCGCATTATATAATGCAAGACAAATCAGGCTCAGTCTAGCTAGCTTATCTCACCTGCTTAAAGGCTTAAGTTGTACTATATCAGAGCCAAGACAGACAAACTATAAAATATCTACCTTCATTCACATTTCTGGTTTCCTCTGCCAGCATATTATCCTTTACCATGCAAAATGATGGTCAAAGGTGATGAAATCATGTAAACCAGGGCAAAGCATGTCCAAGTTGACTCACTCACAAACCAGGACTGGTGTACTGTTAACCAGAAATAGAAACGCACCCATTTTGCCAACTTCTCCATAA
Source organism: Calamus simplicifolius (assembly GCA_900491605.1). Lineage (NCBI taxonomy): Eukaryota > Viridiplantae > Streptophyta > Magnoliopsida > Arecales > Arecaceae > Calamus > Calamus simplicifolius. The sequence continues at coordinate 388,597 of UESW01004229.1, read as the reverse complement.
AAATTGCTCAGTCATTTCATCAATGCCCACTTCTCCAAATACCCAAGGGCTTTATCTTAGGGTCCTTTGTGTTTCAGACCTATACAGACTACAGTCGAATATTGGCAGTGATGCCACATAAATAATTTCTCTCTATATTTTCTTTGCTAGGGATATTATCAGTCACCATCCAAAGATTGTAAATGTGTAATCAGTCTACCAGCAAAACTTATCCTTGTCTACAAATGATGCCATCTGCACTTCCATGCCAACATTATGATTAAACTATTATTCCTTCAAATAATAACTAAAAATAAAATCTGAAATTATCTACACTTTAAGGCTAGCTTGAATGCCCTTGAGTCCTTAATTTTATATGTAAACACATAATTAGAATGATTGCACACATAGAAAGACATTATACAATGTCTGGCCTTGAAGCAATCCAATTTCCAACCACCCTAGAAGCCCAAGTTAGCATGAGGCCATCCGATCAGGTGTTGTTACAGTCTAATATAAGTATAAAGCATCAGATTGTGGCACAATTTTATATTTTCCTAATCATTTTCCAGCCCAAAACACATGAAGGGGTGTGCGTGCAGCAGTTGAAAAAAAAAAAAAAAAATGGCTCGTAACCATTCAGACATAGGGCACGGAAATGCAAAAACGCATGCTTCAAGAGCCAGGAAAGGCAGGAAAAGCGGGGGAAAAATATGCTTTAAAGCACATAAATTCCTATTCTATTTTGAGAATCACAACTGTGAACCAACACAATCTCACACAGTGCCAAGCGATAGCGCAATGCTTACCCCATGCACTCTAGTCTTATCCAGACCTATTTTAATCATTCAAATAATACATCTCTATGTGGCCCTGTATCCTATACACACTGACACACATCCCTAGTTTTGCACATCTACCAATAATTCTTTTGAAGGTTTTGATGACTTTTTTCTTTCCAATTATTATTATATTCAATTGAAAAACAACGATCTTATCTATCATGCAATCGCACAATAATTAATCCACACAGACAAATCCATACTCAACGACAAAAGATGAAACGGAATTAAATA
>UESW01004229.1:280042-382542 GCA_900491605.1 Calamus simplicifolius | reverse complement strand
GGGATGCTTGTTGGTACACTATTGAGATATTGCAGGGCCGTGGGTCACATTTACAGTTACCATTGAGAGTATAAACAGTGGGTTTACTTACATTGCATGTTTGAGTATTTGTGGAGTGTTTAAGCATGCAAATTATTATGTGCTTATTGACTGTTATGCTATGATTTGACTGTATAACGTGGTTTACTTACTGAGTGTAAGCTCACAAAATTCTTACAATGTTTTTATCAGAGCCACGAGGTTGAAGATGGATTGGTGGGGTGATGGATCTTCTATTAAATAAAACAAGACCATTATTTTGTTGTAGCCCCAATATTACATATGTGTAGGGCTTGATGCCCAGACTTTATTATTGTGGTGTGTAAGGTGTTAGCCCAAAACTTTTATTAATGTATTTGACTTGGTTTTTATTTATAATGGTGCTTTATGTTGAAAAATATGTGACGCCTTGCGTGCCCGGCACGCGGCGGGTTGTCACCCTAGCCCGATATTGGGTCTGGGGCGTGACAGCTTTAGTGGTATCAGAGCTCAGTTTTGACCTAGGGACACAGACATATTGACATGATAACAGGTAGAGAACTTATGACCCTAGGGGCACAAACATATTGACATGATAACAGAGAGAACATATTTTGATGACATTATACTTAGAGACACCTGACACTTTAGTTTATGATATTAACCACATCTAATTTAACAGAAATAGTTATGGCTCGCCATACTAGGAGCCAACTGTATGAGGAGGACTCTCTGGTCGGTAATGCTGATCAGCCGGTGGGTTAAGGAACTACTGGAGGTATGGCCCCTGCCAACCCAGTAGGAATTGAGCACCAGCGATTCCAGTCCGAGATGCTTCAAGCTCTCTCGGGTATGGCGCAGTCTATGCAGGACATGCAGCATCAGAGTACGCAGCGGAAGCATGGTGGGCCCATAACCCACAGGACCAGGTTATGATCTTAGGGACATATGCATAATGACACTCTAGGCAAAATACTTGGATGACATTGAGACAATTATGACTTTCAAGGAATTTCAGGAAATTATGCTTTGGAAGCTTGAATTTAAAGTTTATCAAGATATTAATTGAATTACAAATTTGATAGAAATTGAGAATGAACCATCGCAAGCCATGATATTATGTGGGCTCCCTGGCTGGTAGCCTTGATCAGTGGGAGGTCAAGGGGCTTCTAGAGGTTTTAGTTCCGTCAAACTTGTTGGAAATGATTCGTAGCAGTTTCAGACCTTTAAATAATATGGGAGATGAAATTTTAATTGGATATGCAATAAAAGACAGATGAATATATGGAATATGATATAGTAGTTGAAAATTACAATTGATGACTAATATGACTAAGATATCATCATTATGTCCATATTGCAATTGAGTTGATATTTGGATTTTGAGTTATTAAATTTGAATTTGAATTGGATGTATACAATGAATTTTTATTAGTGGAACTTACATTGTTGATATTATAAGTTTAAGATTATGAGCTAATCTGCTGGTTATAGGATGATTAATATTGATGATATTTTGGGAATGAAATAGTTAACTACATATTTTTGATTAATTACAATTGAGTACTTTTTGAATTTGAGACTAGATGGATAAGTATATATAGTGAATTTTACTAAGAGAACTTTTATTATGGATATTGCATGTTCAAAACTGATTGTTAATTTGCTAGACGTGGAGATGGTTGATAATGATGTTAATGAAGTGGTTGACTGCATATTATATCTTGATGGACCATTTAGGAAGAATATAAAATTTTAAATTCTGAGACAATTACTGTTTAAGTTTTGAGAGTAGTAGACTCTATTAATCTTTAGAACTGATTTTGGCTATAAATGATCAAATATTTTGATGGTAGAAAGTGAAAGATTTTAGCAAGAATGAGAATGAGATAAACTCCACTGATAAAGAATTTTATGGGAATTTTCATCTGTTAATAGATTTCTAAATTAAGATATTTATTCATTAATTTATCGTGCACACTTATTGTACCTTTCTTCATAGTTCCTAAGGAGATATCTTTCTCTAGGATGGATAAATTATCAATCAGTCGTAAGTGACATGAATCTTTTCTAGGAAAAAGAAAGGAGATGATTTTATTTTGACTATTGCTAATTATGGATTATGGTTAAGGATACATCTATTATCACTTTCAAGATATAGAGAGATTACTATAATTTTCAATTATATCTTTCGAATGGTAAGTGCATTTTCAATCTTGATTGACCTTATAAGTCTTGTATCCATCTGAGCTAGATTACTGAAGTCACTTTGAGATATTTGAAGGGTTTAAATTAGTTGGTCATGTTATGGCATGAGACATTGCATAATCTATAGATGATTTTGATAATCATTGGTAACGAAATAATCGATTCAAGAATTTGAATCAGTTAAACTGCATTATTTATTGAGGATATACTGACCTATTCAAGAGAAATTGATTGGTTATGGTGGTATTATTGATAAATATGAAGGAGATAAATTAATCATACTGATGATTAATGATGGTACTATTATTCAAAGAAATTAAATTTGTTGATTATGATAATTATGAAAGATATCCTAAATGATTGGCATAATGTTCATTGATGTTAGCTTGAAGTATTCAAGAGTGAAACCTAGTATGTTATGATGATTAAAATAAGTGTTGTAATGATTAATGGCACATTCAACTATTTGTGGGTTGAGAGAGCATTGGAAGGGAACTATCTTATATCTAAGTCGTAAGAATTTAGAACTGTCTTATCGAGGAATTAAGAGTACCTGATGTGTTACTAACCTTAAGAATGGATGACATAATACATATGATGGACCCTATGATATTATGATGATCGTGTTGTGAGAGGTTAAGGTTAAAAAAAAAAAAAAAGGGGCAGGAAAGAAATACTTCTTAAGGAATTCAATTTTATTTGGTAGAAAGATCAAATTAATTTTGAAAGTTGGACATGTCATTTGGGTGCTTAGGAATGAAATAAAAGTTGCTAATGAGTATCTTTAATGGTACAAAATTGTGGACATTTAATTTCAAGGATAAAATTTAAGTGGGTTAAATGTTAATATTTGTTTTTGGTTTAATGGTAAACTGAGTAAATTGAGTTGGTATCCATTTGTCTTACTCTCCTAATTCGATGATGTCATCATAAGGCTTTGTGGATTAAGCTGAATTTCTGTCTAGCCTTCCACCCTCAAATAGATAGACAATCTGCATGAACCAATTAGCTTTTGATGATATATGCGAGCCTGTGTGATGGATTTAGAAAATGCTTGGTATAGCTTCTTACCCTTAGTGAAATTGCTTATTTTAATGATTACCAAGCCAATATTCAAATGGATTCATTTAAAATGTCTATGATAAAAGGTGTAAATTTTATTGAGATGAAGTGTGAGAGAGAAAATTTTGATTACTGAGCTGGTTTAACAACTATGAAAAGTATCATTAATTAAAGCAGCTTCATGTAGCTCAGAGTTAATAGAAAAGTTATGTTGATGTTAAACAAAAAGATTTGAAATTTCAGGTTGAAGATCATTTGGAAATTTTACTAACTAATGACGTGATGAGATTTATGTTAGAGGTGATTTGAGCCACAATACATTGGGCCATTTGAGATTTTGATCAAAATAAAGGAGGTGGCTTATAACTTAGCACTGTCTTCATTATTCTTTGGGGTATTCAATGAGTTTCATATCTTTATGACTGAGGAGGTATATTTCAAACCCCGTTATGTGTTAGAACTTGAACCGATTTAGTTTAAGAAAGAATTGACCTATGAAGATCATTTTGTGCACATGGTGGACCGCAAGGATTAAGTTCTGAGATAGTGTAGTATTCCTTATGATATGGAGTTGGGGAGGTTGCATACAGCTTAGCACTGCCCCCGATCTTATTTGGTGTTCACAATGTATTCCATGTATCCATGCTGAGGAAATATGTTTCAGACCCCAGTCATGTTATAGCTTATGAGCCTATTCAGTTGAGGAAGGATTTATCATATGAGAAACTCTGTGCGTATCGTGGATCGCAAGGATCAGATTCTAAGACGGCGTACCATCCCTTATGTCAAAGTTCAGTGGATTAATCACTCTGAGAGATCACTCTGAGAGGGAGGCTATTTGGGAGCTTGAGGAAGAAATTAAATCGAAGTACCCACAATTAATTATCTATTAAGATTGTTGACTTTTGAGATTTATAGTATACCAATTTTGAGGCCGAAATTTTTATAAGGAGGGGAGGATGTAATACCCGGTTCAAACGAACCAGATTTGGTTCAGATGAACCAGGCTTGGTTCAGATGAACCAAGCTTCTGACTTTTGGGTTCCCCGGACTAACGCTTCGCTCTAGGCGAAGCGTTTAGCCTTCCGGGAAACCCCCGATCCGAGGCGCTATGCAGGTGAATAAATAGAGAGGAGAAGGACTTCTTCCTTCACGCTAGTGCTCCATCCATCAGGTAATCCCCTGCTACTCAGAGAGAGAGAGAGAGAGAGAGAGAGAGAGAGAGAGCAGAGAGCGAGAGAAAGAAGAGAAGCGGCCGGATGAACCTTGGTTCAGGCCCGGCGGCGTGCTCGCCGCCGCGCCGGGCCTGATACTTGACCGGCGATCCCGCCGGCGCTAGGGGAGGCATCCGGCGGGGTGGTGGTGGAGAGAGAGAGAGAGAGGGCCAATTGGCCCTCCTCTCGCGCGGTGGCGGAAGCCGGGTTAACCCGGCTTCCGCCGGTTGGTTCGGGCCCGGCGGCGTGCTCGCCGCCTTGCCGGGCCCGAGCGTTGCCCGTCGCCTCCACCGGCGCCGGGCGTGCGTCCGGTGGAGGTCCGGCCGGCCAAGGTGGCCGGCCGTGCCACCGGCACAGTGCGTGCCGCGCGGACGTTAGATGGATGATGTGTCAAATTGAGGGAGAGCGAGGCGATTTGGCGGCCGACCGCGGCGGCGGCCGGCTCTGGCCCGCCACCGGCGGCCGGGCCGCACTCAATTTGGCCGGCGGCGGCCTCGACCGCCGGCCATGTTCCCGTCCCCTGTTCGGTGAAACAGGGGATCGGGTGGTATAAGGCTGAACCGGGCCGGCTGGGCCGGTCGGTTCAGGCCTTTTGGGCCGTGCAGTGAATTTTGGGCTAGATTTTGGGCCCCGTAACGGGTCGGGATTAGAAAAATAATTATATGGCTAGAATCTGGGTGAATTCTAGTTTCATGGGGTATTTTTACTTTCCCATTTGGGTATGTATAGTGGGAGATATTCGAGCCCAAAGTAGGGCCCGTGAAATAGTTTGGGTAGAAATCCTAAGGTCATTTTAACATTTGTATTCTAATAAATTAATTGTGTAATGATCCTGTAGGTGCTCAGACATCCGAATAGCTGATTTATACCTGTTGGATTGCGTACTGAGGTAAGTAAGCCAGTTATCAGTATTTAATAATTGATTCATGAATGTTTAAATTATGAATTGTGATGTGAAGAATTGTTATTGGCTAAATTTGTAAGTAGATGAATATTATGAATACATGGCTGTTTATGTGCTATGATTTCATGTGTGGATGCTATGCATGAGAGATGCTATGCATGAGAGATGCAGTTATTATGCATGAGAGATGCAGTTATTATGACATTGATGTGATATATTACATGCAATTGTTCAGTAGGTATAATCCACTGTTTATGCAATATTGAGTTGTCATTGATATGATGAGTGCATGTGATGTGAGGTACTGTTATGTGTCGCCGCGGTTCTCCTTTATCATGTCATACCACACACACGTCTAGAGGACGTGTTCTGCTTGTTTATGCCACCTACACATCTAGAGGATGTGTTCTGCTTGGTTCGATGTGGCATCACACATATAGAGTATGTGTTCTGGTGGATTTTGACATGGCGTGACCCTGGTATCTTGACCCTTTCAGTAGGGGATGCTTCAAGGGGATGCTTGTTGGTACACTATTGGCGTGACCCTGTATCTTGACCCTTTCAGTAGGGGGATGCTTCAAGGGGATGCTTGTTGGTACACTATTGGCGTGACCCTGGTATCTTGACCCTTTCAGTAGGGGGATGCTTTCAAGGGGATGCTTGTTGGTACACTATTGGCGTGACCCTGGTATCTTGACCTTTCAGTAGGGGGATGCTTTAAGGGGATGCTTGTTGGTACACTATTGAGATATTGCAAGGCCGTGGGTCACATTTACAGTTACCATTGAGAGTATAAACAGTGGGTTTACTTACATTACATGTTTGAGTATTTGTGGAGTGTTTAAGCATGCAAATTATTATATGCTTATTGACTGTTATGCTATGATTTGACTGTATAACGTGGTTTACTTACTGAGTGTAAGCTCACAAAATTCTTACAATGTTTTTATCAGAGCCACGAGGTTGAAGATGGATTGGTGGGGTGATGGATCTTCTATTAAATAAAACAAGACCATTATTTTGTTGTAGCCCCAATATTACATATGTGTAGGGCTTGATGTCCAGACTTTATTATTGTGGTGTGTAAGAGTGTTAGCCCAAAACTTTTATTAATGTATTTGACTTGATTTTTATTTATAATGGTGCTTTATGTTGAAAAATATGATGACGCCTTGCATGCTCGGCATGCGGTGGGTTGTCATCCTAGCCTGATATTAGGTTTGAGCGTGACAGCTTTAGGTCTCCCTGGCTTTATTCCATCTCCCAGGGGGACTCTCCGGACCTCCCCTGTCTTTGTTTTGCCCGACTCTATATCACCAGCTCCTGTTCCACGGACAGCTTTAGGTGGTCGGCCATGCACGGCTCCATGGACGACGCCTAGCCTAGCCCCAGCTTAAGCTCCAGACCCTGTACGGGATCCCTGGCTCCTTCTCGAGCCATTCAGTGGAGCCCCACCCCCTACATCCAAGAAGCAGAACAGGGCTCTCGGCTTGGTTCTGGCCACGTCCGGTCCTCGACTCCATCCCAGCGTCTACGGATGTCCAGACTCCAATGGGCCCGACTCCGGCCTCCATACAACAGAAGCAACGGCCTGAGGCGGCCTCGACAGCCTCGGCCTCATTGACAACTCTATCTTCAACGGCCTTGACAACTCTGTCTTCAATGGCCTTGTCGACAACTCCATCTTCAACGGCCTCGTTGACAACGCCTCGGCCTCGTCGACAACTCCATCTTCAACGGCCTCGACAACTCTGTCTTCAACGGCCTCGTCGACAACTCCATCTTCAACAGCCTCGACAGCCTTGTCTTCAATGGCCTCGTCGACAATCCCATCTCCAACGGCCTCGGCTCAAGCCCTCCCGGAGCTCAGGCCCTTCCGTAGCCTCCAATTTCTGCTCGTCATGGACGCCGACGAAAGACTCTGCTTTCGACCTCACGGACTCTGGATCCCGAGTCCTGACTTCCTGCCATCCCGATTATGGCCACAGCTACTCCCTGCTCGGCCTCCGACTTTGTCCTGGATCCATCTCCCAGTCGACTACATGGATGATTCTAGCTCCAGCACGTGGAGCATGACACCAGCTATGAAAAGTACCCAGGTGGGGCATAACGAGGAGGTGAAGGACCATGGCTGCTCCTTCCAAGTTGACTCTGAGAAACAAATAAAGAAAGAAGGCGAGCATCCAGGTGGATTACGTGCATGAGGTTGCATGCACGTAATGGAGCTTCAGCGGAGGAGAGAAAGAGAGAGAGGAGGACTCAGCTAATTCACGTTGCATGAGGCCATGCATATATTCTTCGATCAAGGCTACTGGATGGGAAAATAAAGCCTCTGGACAACTCGATGGAATTACCATGTCAGACAGCACCCGCCAACTCTGCTACGGTGACCCACCCTTGACAAGATAGCGCATGTATACTACAGTAATTTCAACAAAAAGAATTCCGAACTATCCAAAGGCAACAACGGTCTGGAATACGGTGTTCTTAGACATCCCTTTCGCGTGGAAAGACCAAATGAATGAAACAGAACCAAGGAACGAAGCCCTCAATTTCTTCAAAACCCTTGAAGAAATGCCAAGAAAAAGAATATATCGGAGAGCTTAATCGAGATCGCCAGGAAAAGATCAAGAAAGAAAAACAAAAAATCCAGATTGGCCTTGAAATCGGGAGATCGCCATACCTCTTGCATCGCAGATCGAAACCCTAAGCTGAAGCAGAACCTCGCTGGGGGGAGGGGAGTGAACCTCGCAAGGGGGGGGGGAGGGGAGTGACTCGGTGATAATAGAGTAAATCCTGCCCGATGCTTTAAAAAGCGTTGGCAGGTTGCGTGATTTCCCCACGCTAGCCCTTCGCGTCAGTAAAACTGGGTTGCTATTTCTAATTTTTTCTGTAGTAGCTCTACATGCCACTAAGAAGAAGCATCTTCATAAAGGTCCTGACAAGTGGCAGCACCTCAGGTTTCATAGAAATCAACCCTGACATTTCATCCATAAAAGTCATCCTCATCATGACACCCCAACCACTCAGATCAGATGAGCCCCAAAAGTCATGGTCCATCATGAGGCTCCACGTGGCTTATTTCTTCATTAGATGACAAAGCTCCAAGAAAAATAAATTGGATAAGAGGGACCTTCGACCGAGTAACCCACGATAACACACACTCATTCTTGCTCACAGAGAGCTCTTCTCTAAGCTCTTTCTCTTTTTCTCTTTCGAGCTTCTTCAAGCTCACGACTGTTGCCCAGAGCACTGATTTGAGCATCGGAGGGTCTTCGCCGAAATCTTCGGTCCCGGAGACTCTTTGTAGGCTCCCAGACGCGAGAAACTTGCCAAAAGATCCTAGGTTCGCTGGAGAAGACGATCGGACGCTTGCGGACGTTCGAGGAGGATGATCTGGCAACAACATGAATCAAGTGTAGAGATGACTTCATACTTAAGATGTTTAATTCAACCAAATTTGTATAATTAGTATACTCGACTTGGATGAAGAAAATTTTGATTTATGTCTAGCATTTATGGGCCAGGTATCAGATCGTAAGCTGCAGCTCTATTGGATCTAATTTACTAAAATTATTTCTTTTAGTGGTTAAATTTGCTTAGCTCATTAGGCAATTATGTAGTCCCTTTTCAAGAAGATCATGATTTTTCAAAAAGAATTTCGTACTACAAATAAATTAGGGCTTTGTAAATGGCCAAAAGAGATTGTTTAGCCTATTTACACTTTGGTTATTTGTCAATGTCTAATTTTAGGCTAAATAAGCAATGGATTTCCACCATGCTTAAATGCATATTTTTCATCAATAGACATTGCACGGGGAAAAATTATTGCTTGTATTCAAATGGTAGTTTTTATTTGCATGTTGGTGCATTTTGAAGATTAATGTCCCTACTAGTTATGTGTTTCTTTGCCTACATGTGATACTATTTCATTGTCAAAAACTTATATATGTTATAAGCTTGATGCTTATAGTTATAATCATATAAGTTCATTAATTATGTATTTGCTCCTTATGGTTTTAGCATAATTATTTTTATTACATAGTTTGAAAGTATTCATAATTTATAAATTTTGTTAATTTATCAATAACTTAATAAAACATCATAACTTTTAGAATACTTAATTTTACATCTAAAAAATCAAATAAATTTAACAAAGGCATCCAATGGGTTGACTTTCTTTCACCCATTCTTTTTATTATCACCCACAGTGTCCTTAATGAAATGATAAAGCTAGATGTTTTAAGCTAATTGATATGTGATATCCACCTATAAAACTTAAAGAGTTAATTCACTTATCTTAACTATGTTGACCATATGCTTTTTCTACAAAGCATCAACTATGTATCTTTTCAATTTTAAGATGAGATTTGATCTGACTGATAAAAGCCACGTGTAACTTAATGGCCAAAATTACTTGATGGCAGAAGTTGATAGGACGTCGGCAGCCCTAGCTCCTAGGTGGCCCTAGTTCTCATGCAGTCCTAGTTCTAAAGTGGTCCCAGTTCCTAGGCGGCCCCAGTTTTAAGGCGACCCCAGCTCTCAAGCGGCCCCGTTCTAAAGTGGCCCTAGTTCCTAGGCAGCTCCAGTTTTAAGACAGCCCCAGCTTCTAGGCGACCCTAGTTCTCAAGCGGTCCCAGTTTCTAGGTGGTCCCAGTTTTAAGGCGGCCTTAGCTTTTAGGCGGCTCCAGCTCTAGGCGGCCCCAGTTCTAAGGCAGCCCTAGCTCCTAGTCAGCCCCAACTCCTAGACGGCCCCAGTTCTCAAGCAGCCCCAGTTCTCAGGCGACCCCAGTTCTTAGGCAGTCTCAGCTCTTAGGCGACCTCAGCTCCTGGGTGGCCCCAATTCTAAGGTGGCATCATCTCCCCTCACTCCGGGCTCAGCTTCAGCTTTCTAGGCAAGTCTTCACTTCTGGCAAGGTCGAGCCCACCAGCTGTCTTTGACTCATATATGTCTAATAAGACAAGCTCCACTAGTTCTGGTACAAGCCTAAAAAATCATCGTCCATCATGAAGCTTTAATGACCCTGAACAGATGAGCCCAAAAAGTCGTCATCTATCATAAAGTATCAATCACTCAGTTCAGATGGGATAAATCCCACTAATTCTGACATTCCATTCAAAAAGTCGTGGCTCATCATAAGATTCCAAGCTTTCCAAGCAAGCCTCACCATTGCTGCCATCATCATAAATGCTCTAACAAGTGACAGCACCTCAAGTCTCACAAGCATCAGCCCTAGTATTCTATCCATAAAAGTCATCATTCATCATGAGGCTCCAACCACTCAGATCATATGAGCCCCAAAAGTTATCATCCATCATGAGACTTCACGTGACTCACAGATGACAAGGAATATCAAAAAAAAGGGTAAGAGGGACCCCCGATCAGGTAACAACTCACAACACTCCTAAATGCTCTTACTTGCTCATAGAGAGCTCTTCTCTAAGCCTCTCTCTCTTTCAAGCTTTCTCAAACTCACGGTTGTTGCTCAAAGCACTAACTTGAGTATCGAAGGGTCCCCGTCGGAATTTTTGATCTCCAAGACTTTTTGCAGGCTTTCGACCATGAGAAGCTTGTCGGAAGATCCCTAGTTCAATGGAGAAGGCGATCAAATGCTCGTAGATGTTCAAGAAGGGTGATCTGGCCATAACAGATCGTCACACCAGGAAGGAGGACAGAGCATGGATCGTCAACAATGCTAGCTTACAAATCCTTGTCCCCTTTTTAGATCAAAATGGTGAATCAAAAAGATAATGATGACAAGAGCCCAAGCAGCTTCCGCTAGTCATGCTGGGGGGCACCCTCAATGAGCCGAGCAATAGAATGCTAGCCGCTCTACTCCACCATCACCACTATCTCAGACCATTCAAGCAAAACATCATGCCATCCTCACCCTGCAAATTCAAGCATTAATGGTAGCTATCCAAAAGCTGTGGAAGCAATATTTCATAGTCACACACAGCAAACAAGAGCTTCTGCTTCTCCTTTATTTGCTGCTCAAGCCAGCCATCATCCATTCGATGGGAGATTTTTCCAGCAAAAGACTCACCACCGTCATGCCTTTCCAAAGCTCATCAGCAAGAGCAAGCTCAAGCTATCAGTAAAGAGCACCTTCAAGCTCACCAATGAGCACCATAATCATGAAACCCCCCAAACGAAGGCATTGGCACTTCCCCATCTTCAGTAAACATAATTCCCTGGAGGGCAGGTCACCAACATACTGAAGTATTTAAATCAGTAGAAGAAGATAAATTTCTTCAAAGAAAAAGCTTTCAAGCCTCTAATCGATGTCGACACCAAATACGATGCAAAGGCAAAAAGCTATGAAAGCTAGGTATACTACACTTGAGAAAAAGTTTTTTTTCATTAGTGTTTGAATGCATTATAGGAAAATCAACAAAATCAACTTCTCAATAACCACTCGGGCTGGCCGAGAAACCTCCGAGGTAGTTTCAAAAGACTCTCGGCGGCCCCGTGATCATAAGGTCAACCCCAGGCCGCCGAGAAACTCTTGAGGCGGTTCAAGATCTATGGTTTCGGTGGTCCTAAGTCAACTCCCAGGCCAACCAAGAAATTCCGAGGTAGTTTCAAAAGACTCTCGACGGCCCCGCGATCATAAGGTCACCCCGGGCCGGTCGAGAAACCCATGAGGCGGTTCAAGACCTATGGCTCCGGCGGCCCCAAGTTAACTCTCGGGCTGGTCAAGAAACCCTGAGGTAGTTTCAAAGGGCTCTCGGCGGCCCCGCGATCATAAGGTCACCTTCGGGCCAGCCAAGAAACTCCCGAGGCAGTTTAAGACCTATGATTTCGGTGGCCTTGAGTCAACTTCCAAGCCGACCAAGAAACTTTCGAGGCGGTTCAAGACCTATGGTTTTGGTAGCCCCGAGTCACTCCCGGGCCGGCTAAAAAATCCTGGAGGTAGTTTTAAAAGGCTCTTGACAACCCCGTGATCATAAGGTCATCCCCGGGCCAGCCGAGAAACTCCTAAGGCAGTTCAAGACCTATGATTCCGGCGGCATCGAGTCAACTCCTGAGCCGACCGAGAAACCCCCGAGGTAGTTGCAAAAGGCTCTCGGTGGCCCTGCGATCACAAGGACACCCCTGGGTTGGCCGAGAAACCCCCAAGGCAGTTCAAGACCTATGATTTCGGTGGCCCTGAGTCAACTCCCGGGCTGACCGAGAAACCTCCCAGGTAGTTTCAAAAGGCTCTTAATGGCCCCGTGATCATAAGGTCACCCCCAAGCCGGCCAAGAAACCTCCGAGGTAGTTCAAGACCTATGGTTTCGGTGGCCCTGAGTCAACTCCCGGACCAATCGAGAAATCCTTGAGATAGTTTCAAAAGTCTCTCGGTGGCCTTGCGATCATAAGGTCACCCTTGGGCCGACCAAGAAACCCCCAAGGCGGTTCAAGACCTATGGTTTCAGCAGCCTTGAGTCAACTCCCGAGCCGATTGAGAAACCCCTGAGATAGTTTCAAAAGGCTCTCGATGGCCTCGCGATCATAAGGTCACCCCCGAACCAATCAAGAAACCCCCAAGGCAGTTCAAGATCTATGGTTCCAATGGCCCCGAGTCAACTCTCGGACTGACCGAGAAACCCCTGAGGTAGTTTCAAAAGACTCTCGATGACTCTGTGATCATAAGATCACCCTCAGGCCAGCCAAAAAACCCTCGAGGTGGTTCAAAACCTATGATTCTGGCGGTCCCGAGTCAACTCCTGGGCTGGCCAAGAAACCCTCGAGGTAGTTTCAAAAGGTTCTCGGTGGTCCCGTGATCATAAGGTCATTCTCGCGCCGGCCAAGAAACCCCCAGGATAGTTTCAAAAGGCTCTCAGTGGCCCCACGATCATAAGGTCACCTCCTAGCCGGCCAAGAAAACCCCAAGGCGGTTCAAAATTTTTGGTTATGGTAGCTTCGAGTTAACTCTCGGATCGGCCGAGAAACCCCTGAGATAGTTTCAAAAGGTCTTTGAAGGACCAGTGAACAGCATTAGCGCTTGAGGAGCACTTCAGCAAATGTTCGAGAGGCGGAGGTGGGCCTAAGTGTCCCTATGAAGTCTATACATTAGGTTGCTGACTCTCAAAGTATGCCAAAGAGATCGGAGGCATACCTAGTCAAGTCTAAAGGCCAAAGCCAAGACATGATCACCAAGAGACTAAACGCTATGAAAAGCTAAGTCCATTATGCTTGAACAAAATATTTCTTTTATTAATCTAATTTTAGTATCATACAAAAAGACTGACTCTAGTTGGATTACAAAAGTGTCAAAAAGGAAAAGAAAATAAACTCTAGGGCTCAGCAGGTCTTGGCCCATCTTCAGCGTCATCACTCTTCGGATCTTTTTCTTTGTCCTCGAGCTGAATGCATTCAAGGCGGCTTATTTTGAAGATCCGAGAGACCTTCTCCTTACACTTCTCGAAGCCCTGGAGGAAGGCATCGATGGCCGCCTCATTCAACTCCGTGGCAAAATTAATGAAGCCTTTGTAGTGCTTCATGGCTTTTTGAGCTTAAACTTTGGTGGCGACCATCTTCTTCGTAGCTTGGGCTTCGACAGTAGCCAACTTTTTCATAGCCTCTCGGGCTTGGGCCTTGGCGGCGGTCATCCTCTCCCAGGCGGTTCGAGCATCCACCTCTGCAAGAACCAGCTTCTTTACGGCAGCTCGAGCCTCAAATTCGGCCTTATCAACCCTCTCCTTGGTATGATCCAACTTGAGGAGAACGTCTTCCAACTTCTCTTCAATCGGCCTAAGCCTCGTCATGGCCTCTATCAATTTGGCCTCGGTGACTCTAGCCTTCCTCTCAGCCTCCTCGACCTGGGTCTTCGAAAAGTGACTTTCCTCCTGAACGGCTTGGAGCTCGCTGGCCACCTTTGTCTCTCAGGTCTTGACCTTGGCCAACTCCTTGGCTAGGTTGTCAGCCCGAGTATCGGCGGCAGTCAGCTCCTTCCAAGCACGCCCGCAGTTGTTAGTGTTCTCGACGCAGGCGTCCCTCTTTCCTCCAGTGTCGATTGGGTGGCCGCTGGGACATCATCTTCAACTTCCACAATTGAAGGCACCCCAACCCTCGCCTCTGATGCAACTTTGCCTCTGCGCTCAACGGTGTCCGGGGGCTCGTCCCTCGATGGCCTCGCCTTAACTTTAATGGGAGAAGGCCCCATTTTTGGCACCTCTACAGAAGGACTCTCGCTTCTTGGCTCTTCCATTGGTGCGGCCTCGAAGGAAGCCGTGGAGGGCCGGGATGACCCATCCTATTCTTCCCAACAAGGACTCTTGGGTGTTGCCCTCACCGTGTCGTCGATGGCCTCTCTCCTCCTTCGGACGCCCGCCATCAAGTGTTTGGGAGAGAACTTCATCGCTGCATAAAGGATCAAAAATTAGACCAAAAAAAATGACTAAAGGGTATGGCGCTCACCGGGCACCGATAGTGGCAACGCCAGCGCTACGCCGGCCTCATGGAGGTTGCTCTTTGATAATAATTCTCGATAGGGAGGAATATCAGAGAACATCAGTGAATCAAAGATTTCTCAATCTTCATCATTTATAATCAAATTCTTATTTGGGTTGATGTCAAGACTGCCCCAACCCATACTCACTCCGTCCATATGGGCATAGAAAAATTGGGACTTCCATCCCTTGATTTTGAAGGGCAGGTCAAGTTTGAGGATTCTTTTGGGCCTAGAGGCGAAGCTCCACCATCCTGCTTTATTGGGATTACGGAGTTTGTACAGAGCCCAGAATAAGGAGACTCAGGAAGAAATGCCATTAAAATGGCAGAGTACAATAAAGGCACAGATAATTCGAATGGAGTTTAGAGTTAACTGTGCCGGAACAATGTCATACTTATCTAAGAGATTGAGGAAGAAAGGATGGAAGGAAAGACAGAGCCCGCTCTTAAAAAAATTTTATACAGGGCAACCCCACCAGACTGGCTGGAGGTTACCCTGTCATCGGAATGGGAGGCAGAAAGACGGATGCTATCGGGAATCCCATATTGGGCCCTAAGGTTCTTTATATCTTGAGGGGACATGATGGAGGCTATCCCCTCTGGACCAGCAAACTCAGGAATGGTAGATGGAGGAGATGCCAAATGGCTTGGTGGTGGACAAAAAACCCTAGGTGGTGCTTGGGCTACGGTCGTCGGGCGATCATGGATGGAAATGCCACCAGGAGCTTGGTGCCATGCTCGGAGGATCTCACTCTTGAAGGGTTCGACCATGGGACTCTTACCTTTTCTATTGAAACTAGGATCCATGGGAAGAAAAGAGAGGAACGAAGAGGGTGAAAAGGACTGACCTGAAGATCAGAAGGACAGAAGCAAGAACTCGGGACTTAGAAGGCAAAGAAGGCACAGAGAAAGTATTGAAGATGTGAAAGGCTCGAAAGGACAGG
Source organism: Calamus simplicifolius (assembly GCA_900491605.1). Classification (NCBI taxonomy): domain Eukaryota; kingdom Viridiplantae; phylum Streptophyta; class Magnoliopsida; order Arecales; family Arecaceae; genus Calamus; species Calamus simplicifolius. The sequence continues at coordinate 366,753 of UESW01004229.1, read as the reverse complement.
TGGAATGATCTTTATACATAATTTTTAAAATATTTCGTCCACTACAGTGCCACGTGGAGACTCATAAATGGAGGCAACGTTCAGCTGTCCAAAAACTCTTCGCTACTCGAGATACAATGCCTCAGTGATGCTTGAGAAGCACAATCCGTGCCCAATGATGGGACATGGATAAGAATAATCCAATAATAGTGCCCCACCTTTTTCATTAATCAAGAAATATTTTTCTTAATCGCTTTGCAGATCATATTGCTTATGGTGTCGTTCCTTAAATGACGAGGAGATTTTGAGGAGACTTTACCTCCTCGAGGGCATGTGCTCGCCTTCTCTAATTGATGGCGCGCAAGGCCCAACAAAAGCGAGAGATATTGCGCTTCTTTCTTTTGGCAAGTGCTACGCACATGAGCATCAAGACTCAGGAGCGGAGAGACATATGATGTGGCTGATAAAAGCCACGTGTAAGTTAAAGACCAAAATTACCTAACGGCAGAAGTCGATAGAATGCCGGTGGCCCCAGCTCCTAGGCAGCCCCAGTTCTCAAGTGGCCCTAGTTCTAAAGCGGCGTTAGTTCCTAGACAGCCCCAGTTTTAAGTCAACCCCAGCTCCTAGGCAGCCCTAGTTCTCAAGCGGCCCCAGTTCTAAAGCGGCCCTAGTTCCTAGACAGCCCCAGTTTTAAGTCAACCCCAGCTCCTAGGCAGCCCTAGTTCTCAAGCGGCCCCAGTTCTAAAGCGGCCCTAGTTCCTAGGCGGCCATAGTTTTAAGATGACCCCAGCTCCTAGGTAGCCCCAGCTCCTAGGCGATTTCAGCCAAAGTTGTCAATTTCGTTTCGTTTCGGCCGTTTCGGCCGAGACGTTTCATTTCAGTAGCTTATCCGAAAAGATAAGTACTACGTTTCGTTTCGGAAGATTTTTTGGCCGTTTCGATGCGTTTCGGCTTATTTCGGCTATTTTCGGCCGTTTCGGTATGTTTCAGCCGTTTCGGTAAAATATGTTTTGAAGACCAATTTATGAATTATTAAACCTTTCAGAACCATTTTATATATATATATAATATCAAAAAAAATCTTAGTTACCATATCCCCATTTTATATATATATATAATAACAAAAAAAAATTCTAGTTACCCTATCCCCACGGTCGCATCTCTTAAAAACTCAAACTCTTTATTTTTATATTGTTATTATTATTTATGAAGAATATGAATTATGAATAAAATTTTCATATATATATATATATATATATATATATATATTTCAAACTCTTAAAAACTTAAACTCTTTATTTTTATGTTGTTATTATTATTTATAAAGAATATGAATTATGAATAATTTTATTATTATATATATATATTCCGAAACGAAGCACCGAAACGGTCCGATGCCGAAATATTTCGTTTCATAAGCTAAACCGAAACATAATCCGAAACGAAATTGACAACCTTGATTCCAGCTCCTAGGCAGCCTTAGTTCTCAAGTAGCCCCAGTTCCTAGGCAACCCAAGTTTTAAGAAGGCCCCAACTCCTAGGCAGCCCCAGTTCTCAAGCGGCCTCAGTTCTAAAGCGGCCCTAGCTCCTAGGTGCCCCAGTTCTAAGGCGGCCCCAGCTCCTAGGCAGCTTCAGTTCTCAAGCGGCCCTAGTTCTAAGGTAGCCTCAGTTCTCAGGCAGTCTAGCTCCTAGGCAGCTCCAGCTCCTGGGTAGCCCCGGTTCTAAGGTGGCCTCATCTCCCCTCATCTTCTGGCTCAGCTTTAGCTTTTTAGGTAAGCCTTTGCTTCTAACAAGGTCGGGCCCATCAGCCACCTTTGACTCATAAATAAGATAAGCTTCACTAGTTCTAGCACAAGCTTAAAAAGTCATCATCCATCATGAAGCTTTAATGACCCTGATCAGATGAGCCCAAAAAGTTATCATCTGCCATAAAGTACTAATCACCCAGTTCAGATGGGATAAATTTCACTAATTCTGACATTCCATTCAAAAATTCGTGGCTTATCATAAGATTTTAAACTTCCCAAGCAAGCCTCACCATTACTGCCATCATCATAAATGCTCTGACAAGTGGCAGCACCTCAAGTCTCATAGACATTAGCCCTGATATTCCATCCATAAAAGTCATCATTCTTCATGAGGCCCCAACCACTCAGATTAGATAAGTCCCAAAAGTCATCATCCATCATGAAGCTCCATGTGACTCACTAAATGATAAGGAACATAAAAAAAGGGGATAAGAGGGACCCCTGACGAGGTAACAACTCAAAACACTCCTAAACACTCATACTTGCTCATAGAGAGCTCTTCTCTCATTTTCAAGCTTTCTCAAGCTTACGGCTGTTGCCCAGAGCACTGACTTGAGCGTCGAAGGGTTCCGCTAGAATCTTTAGTCTTTGGGACTTTTTGCAGGCTTTCAACCACAAGAAGCTCACCAAAAGATCTCGAGTTTGATGGGAAAGGCGATCGAACGCTCGTAGATGTTTAAGGAGGGTGATTTGGCCACAACAAGATTAGTTACACTAATTCTTGAAAAGAAAAAGACAAAAAGAAGATAGATTAAAAGGGAGTAATGCCTTAAATGCATGGTCGATTGGCAATAGCTAGTTCTATATATTATTCTCGTTCCATATTTACACTCTTGCTAGGGCTAAATAAAGCCTAACTATATTCATTGATCATTTCTTGGGAAGACTACCAATAAAGCTAGTTCCTTTTCAAACCTCACACGTTGGAAGCTTGTTTGCAAACTCAAAGAAAATGGAGGCCATTATAGTAAAATGGTACAAGTACATATTATATGATAGTGATCTTTTATGGAGTTTGCTTATAATTCAGCTATACTATAAGCAAACAAATTTGCAACCAAAATATAGAGGAAGCAGAAGCAAAATGTCTATAATATGGAAAGGAATCACTAAGTATCATAACCCATTTTATGTTGACTTATGAGAGTAAATGAAGCTGAAATGAGATTTTAAAAGGATCTTTGTATAGGAGAAAACGTTCAAAACATTATTTTCAAACTCATACTAATGTTGTTTACAAAAAAAAAAAAAAGTATATCTTAAAACACCCGGGACATATAAACTAGAAATTAGAACCTAGTCATTACTATTCCAACCAATCTAAAATGCCTAAAAAGCTTTTTAGATCCATAATATTTTACATTTTGGCTAATAGGGAAAGAGTCAATCATGTACATTAATATGGAGGGGATTTAAAAACACAACCTTCAACAAACATTGGCTCTATAAGATATTAACTAACTCATTATTCTAATCTAATACAGAAAGCGTTAACAATAGGGTTAACATGAATAATTGATGGAATTGAAGCTCAATGAAGGTTTTTTTTTTTGTGAGTAGATTTTATAGGTTCCTCGGTAATGATAGAATATGTTGTTCATTGGCATTAGACATTTGGTGAAGTATAACATCAAAAAATGATTTTGCTTAGATAGCTTTGATGAAAGAAGCTTCACACCCCGAAACCTTTAAGCAAAAAGGAATGGGATCACCATGATGAATGCTGCTTGCATAACTCATACTTTGAAACTATTGATCGCATCCTTTGATCATGTCCTTAGTCTAATAAAGCTTAGAAACTAATCTAAGTTTAGAAACCAATTATTCAATTATTAGGATACCATCACTTCTAGCCTAATCATCGTGGTCATAAAAAAAATTAGATCATAGTAATGAATGCTACTTCTATAACCCACACTTTGAAACTTTTAATTGCGTCCTCCTATCATGTCCTTTGTCTAATGAAATTTGGAAACTAGTCTAAGAAAGTTTGAAAACCAAGTGTTCAATTATTCAAGATACCATCACTTTTAGCCAAATCACTTTGACTAAATTCGAAAATGGTAAAATAAAAGAAATATAAGGAGACTCGGATTTAGTGTATATATGTATGTATATATGAGTTTTACAAAATGAAATCTAGATGAACATGAATACTTTTTCGGATAGGATTTCAATGGTATATAGCACTTTGTGCTTGTGGTTATTAGAGCATATGGAGGTCTAATGTATAATTATATCAAATGGGCTAAGCTGACCTAGTTTCGATTAACTCAGCATAAAATGGATCATGCCTGGCATAGCCCATGAGCTATAGTTCCTTTGTTAGGCTATTCCCCTGAGCTCATAGGTTATGCCAGCATAATATAGCATAGTCCAAGCATGCTAAAGAGGTCTGCTAGATATTAACAAATTGACTTGCGACATAGCTTGACAAGGTGGCATACTAATAGGACCCACTATAGTGGCCCACTAGCATGACCCATAGTACTAGCCCATTGGACACCCATTTGGTCTGTTTGGCTAAAGATCGAAATACCTTCCTAACAACCATAAATCATTAGTTTTGAAGGTATTTTATTAGTTTATCAAGTAAAAGACATGTTTACCATTTCTAACGGTAAAAAATTACTAATTTTCAAGGATAATCTCTTCTTTTTCTCAAAAAAATTGTTTGTCATTTTTAATGAACATAAATGGCTAGTTTTCAAGATTATTGAAACATTTAAAAGCCCTTTAACCTTTATAAATAACCTTGAATCCTTTTTCTTCACTCTGCACCTAATCACGAGCTCTTCTAAGCTTTTTAAAGAGCTCTTAAGTTCTCTTAGGTTCTCTTAAGCCCTTCTTATCTTCTTACAAACCCTTATAATCCTCCTAAACTCACTTAATCTCTCTTTTCAAGTTATCTAGCTATCCTAATCTCTTTCTCTAGTCTCTACTTTTTACAATCAATAATCTTTGGTGCTTGTAGCTCTCACTTACTTTATTACCATAAGATTTTTGAGCTTGATACTAATATGGTGAATTATAGAGTTGGTCTTAGCACCCTACAACAACATATTGGAACCAACATCCATGAACTCAGTAATGCCATTAGTGTCGTATGGCCCGTATCCATCAAATCCAAGGTTAAAGTCTAGACATTTAGAATATATTAATACTACAACATCAAGAAGAACATTAGTGGAGGGTCTGCACTATCTGCAAAATTTGCAAAAAAGACTATAACTGTGATGCTTTGGGAGAACTAATCACTTGTCTCAGCGCTAAAAGAAGTATAAGAGTGCATCATGACTCCACTTAGGCCCAAATTAAACTTAGATATAAAGGTGAGTTAATAAAATTTTCTTATTCCCATAAATTAAATAAAAAGAATTATTAAAATTAATTGAAAGTAATGAAATGCCTTTTCTTTTGTTGAAAATCCATGTTTTGAAAATATAAAAAATTATTATAAATCATACATTTAAAAAATTTGTATGAAATACTGCTAAATCAGATTATTTTCTAAAAAAATTGAATATAAAGAAAATATGATTTCATATTTTAAAAATTTTGATAGTAGAATAGTACTTGCATTCAATATTTAGACTGATACTTTTAAATTATCTTATATTTATGTTACCATGTGTTTTATTGATTGTGACTAGATAACATAAAATAGAATTCTTAGTTTTAAATTAATTGAACATGCCACCAATATTTCTTCTTTTATCGTGTATATGGTGCGTAAACATCATATACATAATACATTTTTTTTCAATTAGTTTAGATAATGCTTTTAACAGCACTTGCATCCCATCTTAGATGAAAATTTTTTTGATATAAGATGTGTATGTCATGTTATAAATTTAATTATATAAGATGTTGTGATTGATATTGAATTATACTTAAGTAAATTTACAAATGCCATCAAATATATACAATCTTTAGAGTTAGAAATCAAAATTTTAAAGCTTTATTTATTGCTTATAATAAAAATAAATAAATTTTTATTAGATCTAAAACATAGATGGAATTTAAAATATTTAATATTATAATTATATTTACATATAAATATATTATTATAGTTTTGCATAATGTTCCCTTCTTAATGAACCAATATTAGAATATCATTAGAACATTCTACTATTATTATGTAATTTTTGGAATGTTTCTATAAAGCTACTAATATTTTATTTAATATTTATTATCCAACCTTTCACTTAGTTTTGCAACATATGTATAATATTATCAATAATTTTTGAAAATATAAGAGTGATGAAGGTTTTGAAAATATAATTGTACCAATGAAATTAAAATTTAATAAATAGTCAAAAGGTCTTTCATATTTTCATTATTTAGCTTTAGTAATGGATCCTAAAATTAAATTAGATGGTTATATATAATAACTAAAAATTTTATAAGAATATACTATATGAAGTTAATAGAATTATATGTAAAAATAAAATTAGTGATTTATTAATTATATTATATATATTATCAAAAATATAATCAAAGTAAAAGGTTCTCTGTTTTGGGACTGGCTTTAGATAATAGTAGCAAAGATAATAGTATCAATTAAATATAGAATATTTTAATTAGACAAAAAAATCAAGAACTGTAATTTCGTTATCTAATGAATTAGCTTTTTATTTCAATAATAATTTTATAATTTTCTAACGTAGAAAGAAATATATAATTTTAATATTTTAACATGATGATAGGCACTTAAGAATAATTATCCTATGTTTGCTGCCATAGCTCATAATATACTAACCCCTCTAGTATCCATAGTAACATTGGAATCTATTTTTAATACGGAAGGATGGTTGCTTAATGATAGAAGGAGCTCATTGAAGCTTAAGATGATGAAAATGTTGGCCAAGCTTAAGAATTGATATAATGTAAAGATAAGATGTAAGGCTAGAAGAATAACGAAGATAAAGAGTCTCCTTCAAACAAACGATAAGAAAAGTAAAAGATTAAGTCGAAAAGATTGTAAAACACGTCATAATCCTAGAGGCCATACGAGAGGAATGACCATAATGATTTACAACAATAATAAGCACCAAAAAATATAAGCCCATCTAATTTATTCTATTAATTTTCTTAGAATTAGTTTTTAAATCAAAATATTAATAAAAAATGCCTAGCAGGTAGGCTCAATAAGCTAACCAAGCCCAACAATCAGATATGTAGGTTATGGTACGCAGAAGATAAAAATGAAAATTGAAAACTCCTCGGTAGTAAAAGACAAAATAGAGGATCAAGCAAAATGATGATGAAATGATGTAATCATAACAGTAAACCATTTGTCATTTGCCAACCCGCAAGCAAAGATATGCATATAATTTATTTTATTTAATATTTTTAAGATTAATTGGTCATTAATTTTTAAATAATATTTCAAAACAAAAGGTGTTCAACATACGAGCTTGTTTGACATCTCTGTTAATGTATAGTCATAAGTTAAATTATCATGACAAAAATGTGGATCAACACTCTTAGAAGAATGGTCGTTATGGAGGAAGGAGAGAGAGGATGAGGACTAACGTAGAGTAAAAGTTCTAAATCACTTTACACTTAACAAGATTTGGATATTTTAGTCTTTGATATAGTTTTACATTATCATGTAATAATCAGTGATGCAACTTCCCAACGTCTACTGTAGCCGATAAGGATGGACATGGGGGACCGACGTTGGAAAAGAAATGTACCATGAGGGATTTAACTGAAAAATTCAAAGTAGAAGGGTTGCATGTGAAGAATGGGCAAAATTGAAAGGTCAAAATATTTTTATAAAAAAACTTTTTTATTGCTGCTTTAAGGATAAAAGTTTTTTTTTTTTTTTTAAAAAAAAAAGAAAGCAAGCTCACCAAAAGAGCCGAGGAGGAAAAAAACAAATGAACCAAGGGCGCTAAAGTCAAATAAACAGGAAAACATAAATGGCTCGTTGGCTGGCTCATGTGGGGAAGGACACACCCATACGCTGTATCCTAGTCGGACCAGTCATTTGAATCATCCTCATACGCCATGCCAATATATATGCCATGTTAAGTGCATTATATTAATCAAGCACTCAGAAGTGCTTTTCCTGCAGCTCCACACAGCAAACTTCCTCTCTCACGAATCACAACCGTCCATCTCCCGGTGGGTCCCGCGCCAAAATACAAGGCGCCCCGGGAGCCAAAAGTTTAGTCCCGGTTCTCACTTCACCGATCCGCAACCTCTCGAGCTCGTACCCGCTCCCCGCACCCCTCCGCCTCCTTGCCGCCGTCGCCGGTGCTTCGCCGCGATCGGATCCCCCGCCGAGATCTCCGCCCATCCAGCTCGATCTCCGGACCGATCCATCGTCGCCGTCCACCCCTGACCATGGACGAGTTCCCCGGCCTCCTGGCCCGGGACTTCGGCTTCCGTCCCCAGGGCAAGAACGCCCCCATGGCCGCCTCCAAGGCCTCCTCCGTCGGCAGTGTCAATCCTGGGGCCGGATCCGCCCGATCCTCCGCCGCCTCCACCTCCTGGAACAAGACAAGATCTGGCTGGAATTCCACCGGCGACTCCCTCCTCGGGGATCACGGCGTCGGGATCTCCGACACCCGGAGTCCTCCGGCCTACGATGACGTCTTCGGTGGCCCCCCCAGTTACCGAACCCCTCCTCCCATGGCCACTCGGCCTCCGCCACCTCCCCTGATTCGTTTGACTCCATTTTCGAGGGTTTCAAGGATTCCAGGGCGAAGCCGGCGACGTCGTCGTCTTTGCCCGTGTATGATAAGCCGGTCTATGATGATGATATATTTGAAGGGGTTCCGGGCATTAAGAGCTCGTCGATTAAGTACGATGATGTCTTTGCCTCAATGTCGGCCGGATCCAACCACGTCTCTTCCCCTCCTTACGATGATTTTCTTGAGAATCTTGGGAAGGCAATGCCGGAGTCAAAGGGTGCGGGTGATAAGAGATCCGGGGAGCAGAAAGATCAAGGCTTGTCTGGATTCGAGGAGCTGATACCTGGATTTGGTGGAAGCAGTCCTCCGCCTAAAGGGTACAGTCCTGGCTTCGTCAATGATCTCTCTTGGTGATCTTATTCTGTCGTAAATGTTGAAGTTTTGATGCTTTTGTCTTAGTATCTTCTACCTTCCCTCCAATGTTGCATCCTAGTCCAATGTGACTAATTTTCCTCATGGAACATACCCTCCAACGAAAAATTTGATCTTAAAATTTTGGTCTCGTGAACATTTTCTCAATCAAATCTCGGAGAATCTGTTTAAATGTGAATCCGATCAGCCTTATCGTTATTCGTTTTTCTCCTTAATATTTCTTCCTGAATACTGGATGGGACGATCTAGACTTGTCATTATTAATTTTCTGTTTTTTCTTTCATTCCCTTATTTTTGGGATGGTATTGAGGAACTAGGAACTTGCATTAAAGGATCGGTGTTTTCTTGTAGAAAAAAGGGCAAGCTGATGGCATATTGAAAATACAATCCATTAATTAAAAAATTGTCAAGGCTGTTTATACATGCAATTTCACTCCCTTTCCTGCTTTCATTCCGTGTGCTTGAGCTATGACCAATGGTAAACGTATGAGTTCTCAATCTTTGCTAATTTACTGTTTCGGTGCTTCTAAAATATTGGAATGTTTAAAAGTTAGATAAAGTTTTCAGGCTGGCTCTACCTTTCCAATTCTCCTCCATCATTGTTTTTTTCTTTTTCTTTTTCTTTGGTTGTGTTCTTCTTTCTACAGACTAGGTACAAATGTACTGATATGTACAATATACCATACGTCATGTATCATGCTGTTTCTTTGCCAACATTATATACATTCTTTGTATCTCAATATGTGTATCAACATAGCATATAAAACAATATTGATATGCACATGAATGTTGCATCCAGTATGTTTTGTTACAAAGTGACAAAAGAGTAAAGTGGCTATAAAATCAATGTTAATAAAGTTGCCTTATATATATATTTCTATTAGCATTCATTTTTATTGGAGCTATGAATATAGTGTAGTTTCCATATTTGGTTAGTTTTTGAGTATTTGATGTGATTGTAAGTATCAATATTTACTCAGCAAGTTTAGGATTTGCCTGTGTTTTTTCTAAAGATATTCAGAAAACTATAACTAAAAATGTTTCATATTCACGTGATTCTAGAATACACGTTGAAGTAATCATGTATTTTTCCTATGTAATTGCTGGCAAATATTGATAGTTGTATGTTGCAAACACAGACTATGTCAAATCTTGAGCAGTACAACAGGAATAGAGGACACGAAAAAATCTGCTTGTCTTATTTTTCAGATTGTTACACTATATCTGGGTTGCACAAAATTGACACTGGTGCATACAACTTGTCCATTATATGCTTGCTAAATTTTTTCAGAGATATACTGCCAACTTATTTGAGTTTCTATAAATTTTGGAGTGTTTACGTTTGATCTTAGTGAACTAGGTTGTATGCCGCCTCTCCTTGGGAGAGGTTCTGCATTCAGTCATTGTGTGGTGCATCGCCAGATACTTGGGCTTTGTAGCGCCCCACTGCCCCCTCCACAATGGAAAAAAAAAACCTCTAAAGAGAAGAAGAAGAGAAGAAAATTTACTACATCCAATAATAAATAGCTACCTTTATTTTCAAAAATTGGCTTAAAAATGACATAAATAGCAAAAGTGAATGGAGCAATTACCTCAGAATATGCTAGAATATCAATATAATGAATAAGAAAAGATCACAAATAGCTAATTTTAGTCAGTTTTTGGTTGACACTGGCAAAAGCCACTGAATATGGGCTCAACTTAGTTTCAAAACTGGCCCAAACTAATCCATTTTGTTCAAAATTTCAACCTTGGTTTGCAACTTAGAAGTCCCCAAGATTGTTTTTGGCTACTGTTTATGATTTGTGTGGTCATTGCTATTTTCTTTGACTGCTCATTTATTCCACTATTATTATTTGTTATTATGTGTTGGGGGAGTTTACAAATCATCTTATATTATCAAGATTGGAGATGCCACTTTTTGAATGAAGAGCAAAGATGGCTCCAAAGTCTTGTCCCTAGGTAGCTGGTATTAGTCTTTGTTGATTATATGTTGGTCATGACTCCGCTAAATCAAATCATCAGCCTTATACGTTTAGTTGCCTTATGGCTTATGCATCACCCTTAGAGGGCTCAACTGCATATGGTCTCCACTTGTTTTAAATTTTACTTATAAAAAGTATTAAGGATTAATTCTGTCAATGGGAAAATTTCAACCCTACATGCAATGCGGCATCAATTTGTTAAAAAAATTCACTATATCAACATCTTGCTATCTTCTCTCTTCATCTAACATTTTTACAATTCACGGGGATTTTAGAGGACTGCTTTTAACTTGCATGAATTTTGACTACAATTCATAATTTGAGGTCTTTTGCCGACTGGCTTTATAGGTGTGTTGTGCCTCTCTACTAACCAGGGACTTGACACCAGTACTTAGACAATTAATGGTGAGCTCTCAGATGCTTGTAATGATTTGTTTATTCTTCAGTGAAATCTAGTTGACTTTGAGTTGAAGTCCACAGCTAACTGGATTTAAATCGTGCTCTGTAACTGACCCATTTTAAAGAAAAAAAGACTTGGATGATAATGATGATGATTTAATTGATTTTTTATTTCTTTGCTTCTCTTTTTCCCAGCCATCTCATATAGTTAATGATCGATATTTTAAAATTAATGTTTACTTGCAACTTTTCATAATTTAACTTGAATCACATTTCCAAATTGATTTATCTGCACCTAGGAAAGTGTTCATTGTTTGTCGCTGGCCAGTGGTCAACCATGTTGCCTATCTTGGTGTATTTGTACTGACATTGGCATAGATATTTCTATGGGATTGTTGTGATTTTGCAATCTCCATAGTGTACAATACGGATGCTCGACAAAATTTGTTCTAATTGTTAAGGACTTGATTTAAAGCAAACCCTTTTCCTTTTACAAGTGGCTATATTGGTTGTATACTAGGTATCAATAGCACATGGTGATTTACCCTTCCTAGGGAAAACAAACTTGATGACTAAAAATAGAGTTACGAACTGAGTATGATAATTGAGTTGAAACAACATATGAATAAATTAAGTGTAACAAAAATACATATGTGGTAAAACTTTAAAAGATGGATATGCGGTAAAACTTTAAAAGATAGAATTAGAAATAAATATATAAGAGAAATGATGGGAGTAACCCCAATTGAAGATAAAATGAGAGAAAATTGATTATGGTGGTTTGGACATATACAATATAGACCTTTAGATGCTCCAGTTAGAAAGAGTGATCTTTTAACAATTCATGTTAAGGATAGAAGTAGAGGTTGACTTAAACTAACATGGGCAGAAATAATTAAAAAATATATAACTATTTGTAATTTAAATGTCGACTTGGTCCTGAATAGAGCAGAGTGGAGGAAGCATATTCATATAGCTGACTCCATGTAGTTGGGAAAAGGCTTAGATGAGTTGAGTTGAGTTGAGATGTATCTTCATTTGTTTGTGAGTGTATGGAGTTGTTAGTACTTTATCTTGGCATTTCATATTTCATATGATATGTATGAATTATCCTGGTTCTATATTAGTTTTTTTCATCCTTCCAAGCTTGTTGGTCAGCCATGTGCAAAATATACTCTGAAAATGCTGGTTATTTTGTAGAACTCCTCATTTAATGTATCCTCTGCTTTTTTTCTTTTCTTTTCTTTTTTTGGGGGGGGGGGGGGTGAGGTTGAGGGATGGTGTGTTTTAAATTTCTTTATTTGGTTGTTTCTTTAAATCATTCCCCAACTAGTTTGGAATTAAAACTTTGTTGTTGTTGGTTGTTTCTTTAAATCATTCATATTTAACTGTTTATATTCTTGCCTTAAATCTTGTTATTTGTTTATTATCTTTTTAAACTTCTATTGTTGTTTGCAGGGAGATTCCAGAGACTAACCAACAAAAAGCTCAGCCAGCTGCTAGTGCTTCAGAAGATCCTTTTGTTGTTTTGGAAACAACATCAACCTCAGTATATTCATCCTCTGGGTTCAATGACCCTTTGGAACCTATTAGTGGGACTAGCAACTCTGGAAGCACCAAAGCTGGTGCTGCTTCTACTAGTGGGGGGATATTTGATGATGCTAATGTGTTTGATGGCTTCAAAAATTCAATGCCTTCGTATGCAACTGAGATGAATGGCAACCAGAAGGGTGAGAACCCTCAAAAAGTGTCCAGAATAAAATCCCTAGGCATCGTTTTGGAAAAGAATCACCTCAACAATCTTCAACGGAGGCTTTTGAAATATCACTCTTAAAACTCAGTCAACTAGATCAGATACACATGGAAGAAATGCCATGACAGACCACTCTCCAAAATCTGATGATCATTTTGAGAAAACAAGTGATCGATGGTTTACCGTTAATGAAATCCCCCTCTTTACACAACCTACAAGTGCTCCACCACCTTCAAGACCTCCTCCTCCACTTGTCATCAAACAATCACCCTATAGGGCAAAATCCAAAGGAAGGGATAATGAATCTTTTTCACAGTCTAGCCAAAACCATCCTTACCCTAAAGATTCAGCGAAGAAAGCTGGTGTATCTCCAATAGATGAACTAGAAGACTTTGCCATGGGAAAGCCCCAAGCTTATGCTCATGATCATGAAGAAGTACTCACCAAGGAAGAAGAAATTGAAATGAATTCAGCTGCAGCAGCATCTGCAGCTGCTATGAAGGAGGCTATGGATAAAGCTGAGGCAAAGATTAAACATGCTAGGGTGGTAAGGGGGAGAGAACGCGCACAGCAAGAAAGAGATGAAAAAGCAAAGTCAGATGCCCATGATCTAGAAGATAAAGAAAGACTAGATCGTGAACGGGAGCAGAAGGAAAGGGAGGAGAAGGAGAAGGAGCTAAAGAGACTTGAAAGGGAGAGAGAACTAGAACTTGAGAGGGAAAGGGAAAGAGCAAGGCAAGCTGTGGAAAGGGCTACGAGAGAAGCACGGGAAAGAGCAGCTGCTGAAGCCCGTGCAAAAGCTGAGAGGGTCGCTTATGAGAGGGCAACAGCTGAAGCACGTCAGCGTGCTGAGAGAGCTGCAGTGCAGAGGGCAGCAGCTGAAGCACGTGAAAGAGCTGCAACAGATGCAAAGGAAAGAGCTGAGAGGGCAACTGCAGAAGCCAGGGAAAGAGCTGCTGCAGAAGCCAGGGAAAAGGCTGCTGCAGCAAAGGAGAGGGCTGCTGCAGAAGTTAGAGAGAAGGCTTCAGCTGAAAGGGCTGCCGTGGAGAGAGCTGCAGCAGAAGCAAGGATGAGAGCTGAAAGAGCAGCAGTAGATAGAGCTAATGCTGAAGCTCGTGAAAGGGCTGCTGCTGCTGCTGCCAGAGAAAAGCAGAACAAAACTGAAAATGATCTTGAGTCATTCTTTAGTATGGGTGCTCGAGCAAACAGTGCACCAAAGCAAAGGGCTACTTCCTCGGTGAGAATCTTTGTTGAAAATTTGGCAGCATATCTGTTGTGATTTAAGCAGGTTGTCGCTTACTGTCTGGATATTTCAGGAAACTATGTTTGACACTCAAGCTCAAGGCAGGGGCAGTTCTGATGCAGCTTGGAGGACAACTTCTGTTTCCTCATCCACTATGAAAAAGGCATCATCTGCAACAAATATTGTGGATGACTTGAGTTCCATTTTTGGGGGTAGTATTCTTTGCGTGTAACTTGCATTATTTTATGTCATCATGTGAGTTATTTTTTAATTCATAGTTGCTATTTGACTAACATATTGTTATTACCTTTTTTTTTTCTTTTTTTGATGAAGCCCCTTCATCATCTGGAGAATTTCAAGAAGTGGAAGGAGAAAGTGAAGAAAGAAGAAAAGCTAGATTTGAAAGGCACCAAAGAACGCTTGAACGTGCGGTAATTGTGCTTTTGTCTATATTGTGCTGCTTAAAAACTGAGTATAGGCTCTCATCACTGACAGCTGAACAAGAACTCTATACTCTTTAGATCTTATAATTCTATCCTAGCTAATTCTATTTGTCTAGGCAAAAGCTCTGGCTGAGAAGAATGAGCGTGATTTGCAAACTCAGAGGGATCAGGCAGAGAGACATGTAAGCTCTCTAATCCTGAATGAACCAGTTGATTTTCGCATTTATTTATATTCAAATTATATGTACAAAAGGATCAGTTCAGTTATAATTACATTTGATATAGGTTCTTGTTCTGTAGACTCTTTTATGTGTCAAGTCAGTTGTTATTTCCTCTAATGCTGCTCATTGCTGTTTTTCAGAGGATTGCTGAAACACTGGATATTGAGATAAAACGTGGGCAGCAGGGAAAGAAGGCAACTTACGTGCCTTGCTATCAACATTGCAATATGTGAGCCAGTTTACTTTTCTCTTTTACAAATTCGGTTGGCTCTGTTGCTGATGTTTCTCAATTGTCATTTTGCATCACTAACCCCCCCCCTCCCCCTCCCCACCCCACCCCAAAAAAACAAGAAGAAAGATTCTAATTCTTCCACTCTTAATTGGTTGTGACCTGTTCTTTTCTGTTAGGGTTTTTTTTTTTTTTGGGTTACAACATAGATCTTGATTTTATTTGGATTGGAATTGCATGCTAGACCGTAATATAGCAGTGCTTGCTATCTTTGGTGAGGTCCTGAGGAAAATATTTTGAAACAGTGGTATACGAGTATTACAGTTGACTGCTGAGCCACTTCAGAATTTTAATTTCTTCTTCGAACTTCTGCAAGCAGACATTGCTTATTTAGGATGATGCCTTTAGTAGAAAGTCTATGATTATTCTACCATATATTACCTGTAATTTGGGATACCCATTTAACTACTTTGTTTGATGTACTCTTTTCTTTTTTTTCACCTACACCTTATCATTATTTACTCAAATGGTCCCTGAATTTGGTCGGATTTTCATTCTTTGACGTTGTTCATGTTTATGGTATTCATGTTCTACATTTGTAGTCCATGAATTGCACAATACTAGTTTCAAAAAATTGAGTTTGTAATGCCAAAACTAAAATATAATGGTAAGACATTTATATAACAGTTATACCAGAGTCACAAGCCTTGCTCTATCATTTTACCTTTATGTGCCCTATTTCACTTTTAGCCTTTACGAAGGTATGCAAAACCAGCACCAAGAATTGTACACTGGTTTCATATGATATGAGTTGGTACGATACGCATCTCTTGCCAAGACAGGGTGCCAATTTTTTCTCACTTTTAATCATTATATCACTCAGTACTAGGTGGTATAAAGCAGCTCCAATCAGTTCAGACCAGTTTGGTTCATATCGAATCAAATTCGATATTATATCAGTACCTTACCATACAATAAGGTATAGTTGGTATAACAAATCTTGGACTTAACATCATTTTTTAAATCATTGATACCATATCTTTGCCTATGTTGCAGCTAGCCATATTATCTCAAATTGTTACCTTCAATTGATGCTACTCCTAAATGTCTTTTATGTTCTAATTTCGGCCCCTAAATGACCTTTATGTTTTCATTTCATCTTCTTTATCAAGTTCTTATACATTCACCTCAACATCATTTAAAATGCTGGAGTCTGGAAATGTGTTAAATATCGCATGGAATCTCATTGTAAAGGCTCATTATCATTATGGTTTATTGATATTGCCTTTAGGAGTTCCAACATGACATATTGCACATTTTCTCCTTATTTAATACATTGATGCATGCTTTTAATGTTCAATCCTTTCTCATCACCCACCAATTTATATCTTTTCTGTAGCTCTCAGATGCCATGGTACTGTAGGTCAATTATTCATCATTTCTTTCATTTTTTAAAGTTTTGCGTGTTAATTGCTTCTAACAATTGGTCTTTCATGTATCACATCAGGTGCTTAATTGGCTAGACTAGGAAATTGCCAATATTTGTAGAGGGATGATGTTAGCTTGAGAATTAATGTCATAGTTGTCATTTAAAAATAAAATAAAACTTTGGCTTACCAATTAACACCCATTTAAACCAATAAGGTATAGTTTAAGGTTAAGATGAGAGGCATTTGTAGAGGAAGATAGATGTTGGTAAATTATTACTAATAGGATGCATATGACCTACAATCATATGTTCAAATGGATTTTGACACCCTTCCATAACATCCATAAACATATGTGTGCATGTGCGTTTAGTCTTCATCCTTCATGACCACTCATTGTCCATTCCATGGCCCCCACATCAATGATGATGACAACGATGACAACAACAACAACTAAGACTCAATCCTAACGGCATGATTCCTTTTTCTCCATTTCACTTAGTTTAGGGCCAATTAATGACATATAGCCCAAAAAAAAAAATCTTTACTATGTTGCATCATCTAGAGGATGAGATTTACTAATAAATTAACTGCAAATATTGCCAATTTGGTGCTTCCCATCAACATACATCTTATTTAATATGATGCATTTCATTTTTTGTGACTTCAGAAAAAAAGATGTGTTTCATTTTTTGGAGTATGACTTTGTTTTCCTAGATTTCTCCTTACATTAATTAATTTTTTGAATAAATTTTTTTGGGCTTCCTACCTAGCACTTAGATGCTATAAGATCCCCTAGCTGCCTATTTGTCACCAATATATAATTTTTTTTCATTTTTTTAAGGACATCAATTAATAACTTGTTTTTCAATTAGCTTGCATTTATATTGTCTTGTTTGAATGGTTTTTGTCTATTATATGTAGCACAACCTCCAATTTTGATTGCAAGATAAAAAAGATCTAAGTTTATATATCTTGCATTTTTCTTCTCTACCATAACCATCCCATCGTGTCCTATTATTTAGGATCAGCTTTATGAATCCTTATTTATGAAGCTAGTTCTAGCCTTTTCATATCCTCTGTTATTGTAACCTTATCCTTTCCTTCCCTTTTCTACATCCTTTATCTTTATTGGAAAGATGATAGCTATTTTAGGATATTTCTGATTTTGGAATCACTAGGAAGGTAAATTAGTTGTAAAAATCCCATTGATATGGAATCTAGTGAAACCCTTGATACAGGGATTTAGTTAGGAATAGAATATTTTAGTTTTATTTTTTCAGTTTTTTTTGGTTTCTATACATAGTCAATGTACAATGTATATATTCTCATTATTGTGCATAATGAACAAAAGAGAGAGAATTTCATTCCACATTTTCTAACATGGTATTGGAGCCCAGGTTTCATGCCTTTGGAATTTTTTTGGCCTTCATTGCCAAGTTTTTGTTTGCTCTTTCTTGGCCTTCATTGCCAACATTCTTTTTTCTTTTTTCTATTGCACCAGCCTTCATAGCTGATATTTTTTCATAGATTGCGATGTTGAGATTGCTGAAACAAACAACCTCCTCAATTTGATGGAGCAATAAAAACCCATCTTCCTATTGGTGAATTACAGAATATACACCACTCTTATAGACCCAATGGTCAAGACTACTTGAAATGGTCTTAGCTGGTTCGTACCTACCTAAAAGGCAAAGGAAAAATTCGACATCTTAGCACAGGACCAAAACCGGGTGATTCGAATTTTGATGCGTGGATGAAGAGGATTCATGATTATGTCCTGGTTATGAAGTTCAATGATATCAAAAATTAGTGGTATGTGTATGTTTCTCACCTCTGCAAAAGATATTTGGGACGCCTTTCACCAAACGTACTCGAAAGCCAAAGATGTAGCTGTGTATGAAGTCAGTGAAGATCGTCACTGCAAACAGGGCAAAAAAACTGTAATAGAATATGCAAATATGTTGCAAAATCTATGGCAAGAACTCGATCATTATTAGGGATGGTAACGGTTGGGGACGGCCCGAGGCAGCCTCAACTGGTCCCATTCCCTGTTGCCCATTAAGTCGTAGTTAATGAGGCGGGGATGGGAATACTCGGGGGTAAACGGGCCGTTTACATAAAAAAATAAAATTATTCCATTAAACTTATAATTTATTGAAAGCTTAAAAAAATACTAATAGGAGAGATCGGTTCGCTAGGGTTCTGGCTTTAATGTTCAGGGTGGTTGCGTGAAAGAAGAAGAGAGACAGGGAGATTCAAACGTGTTTTACTAAGATTTTTTAGTATATATGTTTTATTTATTTTAAAATTTAATATATTATATTAAAGCTAATGGAGACGGGGATGGGTAAACGGGGATGGGGCGGAGGATATCATCACTGGCCGTTTACCCGTTAAGCCATTAAATGGGTAATTTTTGTACCCATTAAACCGTTTAGACCGGGAATTCTTCAATCCGTTAGAAACGGTACCGGCCAGGTAAACGACCAAACGAAAATTGCCATCCCTAATCATTATCGGGTCCTTGAGACAAAGTTCCCCGAGGATGTTGTGATCTTGAAGAAATTTATTGAGAAAGATCGATGTATGATTTTTTTGTGGGCCTAAATACAGAATTTGATCAAGTTTGGATTCAATCTTGGCAAGGAAGATGTCCCACCACTGAATGAGGTTATTGCCTTAATTCGGGTTGAGGAAAGTTGCAGAGGCATTATGCTCGAACCAGTGACAACCAAAGGATCTACCATGGTTGTACAAGAGAACATCAATCGAAATAAAACCAAGGAAACATCCCAAAGTTGATAAATATAAAAGAGAATTTTTGAAAATATTTTTCTGCTTGATTTCACAAAGAGAATTACAATATATAGACATCAAGAACAATCAGATCTCTTAATTCTAGGCCATAATCAGATCCCAATCAGATCCCTTAATTCTAGGCCATAATCGGATCCCAATCAGATCCCTTAATTCTAGGCCTATTATAGAAAGAAATACAACAGTAATTACAGCAAGAATTTATACAACAATAAAAATCTTGGAGAGGTAATCAAGGAATATACAGCTATACAAAGACTATACAAGGAAATATGAATATATGATATATCTCCCCTCAAATTGATGTGGGTAAGTCTATCAGCATCAATTTGCTACTGAGAAACTTGTGTCGTTGGCGTGTCAAAGCTTTTGTAAAGACATTAGCTATTTGAAGATTAGTAGTAAGATAAGGAAGAGTGATAACACCTCGAGTAAAGGCATCCCTAATATAATGACAATCCACCTCTATGTGCTTTGTGCGTTCATGATATACTGGATTTGCAGCTATTTGAATGGCACTAGTATTATCGCCATAAAGGGGAGTAGGATCAATTGGAGGAAATCCAAGTTCAGAAAGAAGACCTCGTAACTACACAATTTCAGAACAAGCTGCAGACTCTATACTCGGCCTCTGTGGAAGATTTAGAGACATAGTCCTGCTTCTTACACTTCCAAGAAACCAAGGCATCTCTAAGAAAAATGCACCAGTATGTTATAGATTTTTTAGTATCCAGGCAGCCAGCCTAATCTGCATCACTATAGGCAGTCAAATGAAGAGCAGATTTTGTAGGAAAAAATAATCCATGGGTAGGTGACCCAATTAAGTATCGAAAATGCGACAAACTGCAGCAAGATAAAGATGTCTAGGTGAGTGCATAAATTTGCTAACTATATGGACAGCATATGAGATATCGGGCCTTGTGGTTGTTAGGTAGATAAGACTACCAACAAGTTGCCTATATAGAAATGGATTAGGCAAAAGCTCGCCTCGCCTTCATCTTTGCGGTATTTCATATTCATCTCTAGTGGCATATCAACAGCAGTAGCATCCTTTAAACTAACTAGTTCAATGAGATCTTGAATATATTTATGTTGGTTTAAGAACAAACCATGATCTCAAGAGTGAACTTCCAATCCCAAAAAATACGTGAGATGCCCAAGATATTTCATTTGAAATGTACTATGCAACATTTTTTGAAGCTTAGTGATTAGCCCATTGTCATTACCAGTGATGATAATATCATCGACATAAACTAAGAGAAAGACCATACCAGTGGTTGTCTTTGTGAAAGAAGAGTGAGGAATCATATTGACTTTGTGTGAAAAGAAAGTGAGAAGAGTATTGCGAAACTTTTCAAACCATGCTCTGGATGCCTACTTCAATTCATACAAAGAGCGTTGTAGCTTGTAAACTTCATGATAATCCATCATTGACATACCGGTTGGAAGTTTCATGTAAATTTCTTCCTTAAGGTTCCCATTCAAAAGGCGTTTTTTACATTCATTTGATGTAAAGGCCAAGATTGAGAGGATGCAACAGCAAGAATGGTTTTCACCATGGTTATCTTAGCAACTGGTGCGAATGTTTCTTCATAATCGAGGCCATATTCTTGTTTATTGCTAAGTACAACCAATCGAGCTTTGTATCTATCTAGAGAGCCATCAGACTTGAGTTTCATAGTATAGACCCACTTACTACCAATGAGCTTAACATTTGGAGGACAAGAAACAATGTCCCAAGTATGATTTTCCTTAAGTGCTTGAAGTTTGCTTCCATTGCTTTTTGCCAACACTCATATTCCATAGCCTGCTTATAACAAGTAGGAATGGAAATAGAAGACAAGGTAGTAGACATAGCCATAGGGATTGAAAACCATACCTTTCAGGAGGTTTGTGAGGTCTAGAGCTTCTACGAAGAGGAGTTGGATCATCGAAAATGGGTAGAATAGGATCTGATGCCACAGGAAGATGTGGAGGAACTTCAGTGAGACTTGTAGGAGGATCATATGCAGGAGGAGTGCGCCTACGATAAACATAACCCGGTTTAAACCTTTAAAAAATGACATTCCTAGAGACACGAGTTCGACGAACATGGGGATCATAGCAAAGAAATCCTTTTTGAGTTCCAGCATATCCTAAGAAAGCACACTTGACAGATTGGGCAGTAAGTTTATTTCTCTCATGCGCAGGAAGGTGAACAAACAAACACATCCAAACATATGAAGATTGGAATAATTTGGTGCATGCCCAAACAAACGGAAGTAGGGAGAATCATTATTCAAGTTGGAAGATGGTAATCTATTAATCAAATAAACATCAGTAGACAAAGCTTCACACCAAAAATGAGAAGGAACACAAGACTCAATTAGAAGAGTGCGAACATCAAGAAGATGACGATTCTTTCTTTCAGCCACACCATTTGTTGTGGAGTAAAAGGATAAGAATGTTGTGATATGATCCCATGACTTTGAAGAAAAAATTGAAATTCATTTGACATGTATTCACTACCTGAATCAGACTGCAAGATTTTGATTTTGGCAGAAAATTGTGTTTCAACTAAAGCAAGAAAGACTTTAAATACAGAGAAAACCTCACTCTTAGACTGAAGAAAATACCCAAGTAAAGCGAGTGAAATCATTGATAAATGTAACAAAGTATTTGTAATGTTCATGAGAAATTACATATGCAATACCCCATACATCAGTATGTATGAGTTCAAAAGGTTTGGTTGTAAGGGTTTTATGCCGTGGAGAAGGAAGCATTTTGCTCTTACCAAGTTTGCAAGATGCACAATCAACCATATCATTAGAAGTCGAATATTTATTTCCAAGTAAACCAAATTTAAGCAAGACTCGAAGTACATGAGAATTAGGGTGTCCTAAATGTCTATGCCACACCTGATTATCACATTGAGCAGCATTACAAGCAATATAATTTGATATCGAAGAGGGAGATAGAAGCAAAGGAAAGAGACGTCCCACTTTAGGTCCCTTCGCGATCATCTTTTCGGATACTTGATCTTGCACAAGACAACCAGAATTTGATAATTGAATAGTACAATTGTTGTCAACTAATTGGCCGATAGATATAAGATTAGTGGATAGCTTAGGAGACACAAAAAACAATATTTAAAGAGGCTGAAATATCACCAACAACTGTGATAGGTAAGGAATTACCATCAGCAATATAAATATGAAGATCTCTGTTATATTTTTGAACATTATTTAAAGTTAAGGCAGTATTGGTCATGTGATTGGAAGCACCAAAATCAAAATACTAAGGCTTAGGATTAGAATTTCTGTTACCTGAAAGGCCTAAAGCAGAAAGGGCAGAAACTATCATTTGTTGGACCATTTCAGGAGTAATAGAAGACTGACCGGGACTAGGGGCATTGGAGGGATCAACCGAGACATTGTAGGGAGTTTCATATTTCTTTGGAGGCCGAGGGAACAATCTTTGATGATATGCCCTGTTTTCTTACAATAATTGCAGAACTTTTTATTACAATAGCAATGTGCCCAAATCGTTTACAACTATAGCGCTGGACATTAGTCATATCTCTACCTCCTTTAGACCTCCCTTAAGGCTTGGCAACAGAAATTGAAGTAAAATTTTGAGCATTCTGCTCTAAGACAGCCTGTGTAATGAGCCGTTATTCTTCCCTAAGAAGCTCTCCTACACAAATATCCAATGAAGGAACTGGTTCTCTGTTCATCAGGTTGGACTTGATTGCTTCAAAATCCCTCCTTAACTTCATTAAAAACTAGTCACGCTTGCTAGTCTCATGCACACTTTGGATAGTAATGAGTCCTTCAGGAGGTATACTTGCATACACAATATCATATACTCAGCCCAAAGATTTCCAAAGGCAGAATAAAACTCTTGGATTGACATACCTCCTTGACTAAGTTGACCCAACTCGAATTCCAGATGAAACCTTCGTGCTGTATTGCTTTGGTTGTAAATTTTCTTCAAGTGATCCCACATTTCTCTAGAATTTTATAAGGCTTGAGATTGAGAAGTATGGAGGGTTCCACACTTCCAAGGATCCAAGACATAATTTGAGCATCCTTCACCTCCCATTTCACATATTTCTCCTCCTCGCTGTTAGGTATCTGTCCCATCAATATGACCCCATAATTCCTTTTCCTTGACAAAGATCTGAAATTGGAATGCCTAGGCAGAATAGTTCTTGCCATTAAATCTAACTAGAAAATGTTCAGATTGTTCCAAAGACATGTCTTAACCAGAAACAAGAAAACTAAGAGATAAAGTCCAAGAAACATAATAAAAGAACAAAAAAACAACAACCACCAAGAATAGAACACTAAGATCTTGGAGCTAAACAAGGAACCAGACACAAGATGAGATAATCTCAGAATTTGGCTCTAATACCATGACAAATATAAAAGAGAATTTCTGAAAATGTTTTTCTGCTTGATTTTACAAAGAGAATTACAATATATAGACATCAAGAACAATCAGATTCCTTAATTCTAGGCCATAATCAGATCCCAATCAGATCCCTTAATTCTAGGCCATAATCAGATCCCAATCAGGCCATAATCAGATCCCAATCAGATCCCTTAATTCTAGGCCTATTATAGAAAGAAATACAATAGTAATTGCAGCAATAATATACACAACAATAATGAAAATCTTGGAGAGGTAATCAAGGAATATACAGCTATACCAAGACTATATAAGGAAAGATGAATATATTGACAAAAGTGACCCTCAAGATAATCTTTAGTGCACCTAGGGTCAATGGGATCAAAAAAATTCATCCGCAAGCTCGTCAACTCTCCACCACAAAGTCCACTCCACAAGACTCGATATTACAGTCTCCTAGAGAGACTACTCCCGGTCACTTTAATCAGGCCGAGATTAAAAAGCTTCAAAGTTTATTAGGGTCATTGGAGCAGCCCAGTGGCTCTTGTTCACTAGCATTCTCTGGTAAGTTCCTTTCTTATGGATTACAGGCCTCAGACCGATTTATACAAGATACTTGGGTTATTGACTTAGGAGCCATAGATCACATGACACCATCCCAATTCCTAATACCTTATCTAAGGCTTTATTTGATGAAAAGTAGAGAGAAGCTATGAGAGTAGAGATGGAGGCACTTGAGAAGAACAGAATGTGGAAAATCGTAAAGCTGCCACAAAATAAAAGAACAGTGGAATGTAAATGGGTGTTTGCCGTAAAGTATAGATCAAATGGATCTCTAAAGAGATACAAGGAAAGGTTGGTTGCTAAGGGTTACACAAAAACCTATGGAGGGGACTATCAAAAGATATTTGCACCTAAGATGAATACAGTGAGAGTTCTATTGTTCTTGGCCGCAAATTTCAATTGAAATTTACAATAGTTTAATATGAAGAATGCCTTCCTTCATGGTAACTTAGAGGAAGAGATATACATGGAGGTTCCATCGGACTTTGGAGGAGAAATCAAAGGAACAAGGTTTGCAAACTGAAAAAGACATTATATGGACTCAAGCAGTCTTTGAGAGCTTAGTTTGGCAGGTTTACAAAGGTAATGCTCAATACTGAGTATAAGCAGAGTTAAGGTGATCATACATTATTCGTTCAAACACATGGCTTTAAGGGGAGTTACTGCTCTTTAGTTGTATGTTGATGACATAATTGTTACTGGGAATGATAAGAAAGAAAAGGATGCCTTGAAAAACTACTTGGCAAAGGAATTTGAGATCAAAGACTTGGGAAGGTTGAAATACTTCCTTGGGATAGAAGTAGCTCGATCTTGGCAAGGTATCTTCATTTTTCAACAGATGTGGTTGACCTCTTGAAGGAAAATGGTAAAGTAGCGTATAAACCTGCTTCAACTTTGATTGATTCCAATCACAAACTTGGAGAGGTTAGTGATGATAAAGCAGTAGACAAGGAAGGATTCCAGAAATTGATTGGAAAGCTAATATGTTTGGCACACACTCGGCCAGACATTGCTTATGCTATAAGTGTAGTAAGTCAATTCATGCACAATCCTAAAGAAGTTCACCTACAAGCTGAAAACTTGATCTAATTCTTGAAGCTTACATTGATGCAGACTATGCAGCTTACACTGATGCAGACTATGCAGGATCTCAGGTTGATAGACGTTCCACAACAGGTTATTGCACATTCTTAGATGGTAATCTGGTTGCGTAAAGGAGTAAGAAACAAAATGTGATAGCTCGGTCAAGTGCAGAAGTGGAGTTCAGGGTTATGGCTCAAGGTGTGTCCGAGCTATTGTGGTTAAAGATTATCCTTGAAGATCTCAAGACAAAGTGGAAGGAACCTATAAGACTACATTGCGACAACAAGTCAGCCATCAATATTGCCCATAATCCGGTACAACATGATAGGACAAAGCACATCGAGATCGATAGACACTTTATAAATGAGAAGTTAGACAACAAGTTGATTTGTATTCTCTATGTGCCTACAAAGGAGCAATTTGCGGATGTGTTTATAAAAGACTTAATGGTTATGACTTCTCAATGATTATATCCAAGCTGGGAATGGATGATATCTATTCACCAGCTTAAGGGAGAGTGTTGGAAAGCTGATAATTATTTTAGGATAGTTTTTGATTTTGTAATCATTAGGAAGGAAAATTAGTTGTGGAAATCCTTTGATACGGGATTCAGTGAAATCCCTTAATACGGGAAATTCCTTGATACGGGCATTCAGTGAAATCCATTAAAAAAGGGGATCCAGTTAAGAATAGAATATTTTAGTTTTATTCTTTTCAGTTTTTTTGATTTTTATACATAGTCAATGTACAATGTATATATCCTCATTATTGTGCATAATGAAAAAAAAGAAAATTTCATTCCATGTGTCCTGACAATCTCAAATTATAATTCTTGCTAAAGCCGCTTAATTTCTTGGTGGCACATTCCTATGCCATCTCAATCATTTCTCCATCATTATGTCCTTCATTCATGCAACTACCACATCCTTTCTAATATACTTGTTCTCTCACTCTATGCTTATTTACTGCACATCCATCTCAACATTCTTGTCTTAACAACTTTAGACCTTTTTCTTTGATCCTTTTTATTCCTAACATTTTGGTGTAAATGTCAACATGGGCATTATTTTCACTTTAGAAAAATTTCCTTTAAATCGCCGA
Source organism: Calamus simplicifolius (assembly GCA_900491605.1). Classification (NCBI taxonomy): domain Eukaryota; kingdom Viridiplantae; phylum Streptophyta; class Magnoliopsida; order Arecales; family Arecaceae; genus Calamus; species Calamus simplicifolius. The sequence goes on along the minus strand of UESW01004229.1, from coordinate 340,227 downwards.
GGTAAGTATTCATCACATATCCTAGAAGCACCAGTCAACTAGCTCTAATTCTCTCTCATTTTTTTCTATTCATCTTTTTATTATTTTGCATACTGAATCCTACATGACAGAAAGAGTCACTTTGTGGTATCTCTTACTCACCAACTTTAATACAAACCATATATTCATTTGTATTATTGCTAAAATTGCATTCCATACTCTATTTTTATTTTCGGATTTTTAATATCTTATCTTCTCAAGCTTTCTTTGGTAAATACAGTGTAATTTTTAATCCTCTCTCTCTCCACCCTAAATACTATTAGTTAGTAGTGAGCTTATCTATAATTATTGTACAAAATACTGGTTAAGATTACAATGGGATATGAAGCTCAAAGATTATATATATATATATATATATATATATATATATATATATATAATAATAATAATAAACTTGTTTAAACCAAATTCTCACTCCTGTAAACTGTGATATTGCTAAAACAACTTTCTTCTTGTTCAAGTTGAATTTGAAGTTCATAAACTCTAACTATCAAAGAAACAACTTTGTGAGGATGTTGATCCTAAGAAAACTTGCCTTAAAAAGAGTATTTTTCAGCCTTGGTGAGGTTCTAACTCAATGCTATGGTGAAATTATTGAGGTAGAGAAGTTTGACATTTCAGAAATGCAATTTTTGAAGAGTGAAAAGAACTCAACTTCTATTGGTACAATTACATGAAGAATGACCTTCCTTTTACAGATTAAGCTTTGTTGGTGCCCTAGGTTCAGTTCGAAAATAAACCTAATAGCACTTTGCAAACAAGTCTCTTTCTTTTATCTTCTAGTATAATTAACTGTAGTAGAATGAAGGTAAGATAAAATTAGTTGACATGATTAACAGGTCTTCATTGCCTATGATGATGGGAGTGTATATTTGCTATGGTGCCTAGTGGGGTGCACCCTTATTTTTATCCATTCTTGTGCAAGCCGACTAAAGAAAACACCCTATAAGGGTCTCACTGTGAAGGATGACTTAACCCTCACAAGAATAGAATGTGCTAAAGCTCTTTCACTGATCTCTTTCTTGAATTATGGAAAGATAATTCTTTCACAGAAGAGTGTGTGCTAGACCTCTTTCACTTATCTCCCTGTTGACTAATAAAAAAGATACTTCTTTTGGAGATTATTATTTGTCTAGATTCATATAATAGCCAACTTCTCCTTTAAATCCCTTCTCAGTGATTGCCTGGAAGAGAATCCTCTAGAGCTTCCCCCTTTTTGAGGAGTGACAAACCTTCTCCACACATCCTTCCCGTCTTGACCATGCATGTGAGGCAGGCTCTTAGGAAGCCAAACTTGTTATTAGGATTAACATCAATTATCAAGGGCACCTCTCCTCATATTTCCTTCTAAATTATTCTCTTTATGTTACCGCTTCATATATGACTGGACTGATAGACAACTACCACACCTCCTTCACGCCTTGACCATGCATGTAGAGAAAGCTCTTCACAAAATTTGTGATTGAGATTAACATCAGTTATTAAGGCCACGTTTCCTCAGCTTTCCTTTTTAATTTTTTTACTCCTTTCTAAGGACCCTGATAGATGGCTTGTCACCAGTATGGTTCTTAAGACAGATGCACCATAGGAACATGTCCTAGCTCTTCTCCTTTTGTACTGCTTGGTCATCATATCAAGGGGGAAATGATTATGGATCTTGCCTGATGGACTGGGAAAATGATTTGACCACTGTTGTCATTGATTTTTTTTTTCATGAAAAGATATTTTTTCTTTTCTTTTCGAGGGGAGGGAAATGGATCAAGAGCAATTCTTGACAAGCAAGGGAGGATCATGGATGCATTGGAAAGAGCATCAAAGTTTCATCTTTTGGTTACTCCTTCATCCTGTAAGCTGCTGTGACCTGCTGAGTGATTGAACATTGAAAAAGATATGAGCCCAAAAAAAAAACTTATACTGTCACGATTCTACCATATGCAAGACTTAAACAATTTAATCCTTTCCCCTGATTCTTTGTGGTATGCAACATGGACATGAATATCTGAGTTAGACTTTTGGAGTATGATTATCTTATTATATTTCCAATGTGCGTCTCGAAAAGGCAAATATTTTAAACATATCTCTACATGCTCAGATTTGAAGAAATGCATGTTTTATTATTCATGTTTGTGCCACTCTGCAAATGTAAAACGTATACTAGGTGCCTGCAGATGAAGATATATGCTTAAATTGATAAAAATTTGAGAAAAGAGGATGTGTCATGCAGTATATGTCATTCCATGTGTGAGTGGATTTTTTGTCATCATTAAAGGACCAGTTAATTCATAAATTGAAATTTATAAGGGTTCATTAGTAGTTCCTTCTATTTTCTCCTATTGAAAACTTTTTATTAGAGGGAAAAATAAACTTTAATTTTACTTGTTCATGGAAAGTTGGACCTGTTTCCCTCAGTTATCATTCACTAAGTTATCTTGTTTGTCTTGCAAACTGCAAACAGGTGCTTTGGCCTGAATGTGGCTGGCAAGCTGTATCTCTGACTGATTTAATTACTGCTGCTGCGGTCAAAAAGGTTTATAGGAAAGCAACCTTGTGCATCCATCCTGATAAGGTGCAACAAAAAGGTGCAAATCTTCAACAAAAGTATATTGCCGAGAAGGTTTTTGATCTCCTAAAGGTATGCATTCAATTATGGTTTGATTTTATTTACAGGTCAGCTGATTTATATTTTATTTTTGAAACTTTATTGTTGAAGTTGTTATTGTTTTTCATACTGCTTACTAGTTGTGCTCATAGGAATATGCAAATTATTGGCTATCAAGGGAATCTATGAGAACCTCTCATTTTTGTTACGTACATGGCGTGTAGTGCCACACTGTGCTGATCCATATCAGGCATGCCAACTTGCACCTGCAGTGAACCAATAATATGCCCCTCATATCAACTGTCGAAACCAAGAACTGGATCGTTTTAACGCTACTCCTGTTGGGTGCTGGTAATGGTACTAAAACCAATACTGCAAGCCCTGCTTACGTGTACCAAAAAAGAGTAATGTTACTTCTAATTCATTGTGATGGACCTGTACATGGAGTAAACTGATGCTCGTTGTGCCCCTTGTATGAAGCATTGATGCATATGCATGCATGCTGTGTGTATGCATGCATGTCTATATGAGTGCAGCATCAACTAAGTCAAACTTGATTTATATGGCCAACAAGGCAGAAATCTTGATGATTTAAAAGATTTTTGTTCTCAGCAACAATAAAAGTTGAGCCTAGGTCCCAGTCCTGAGGAAGTTTTCCTTTTTAAAAAAATTAGGATACTCTGAGTAAAAACTGACTCAATAATTTGCAAGTTGTTCCTGCAAAAACTTTCTTAGAAAGCTGATTGGGCTTGGAAACTCTAGTCTTTTTTCGTCAAACAAATTCCCATCATATTATCTGAATGAACTAAATTGAATATCTTATTCATATCATCTGTAAATGCATGAGGTACATCCAAATTCTTATTCCAGACACTACTCCATGAACCCCCCCCCCCCCCCCCCCCCTCTCTCTCTCTCTCTCTCAGAGGAAGAGAGAGAAAGAGAGAGAGGAGGGGAAGGAGCTTTCCAAGAATGAACTTCAGCATAATTATCATGTTTCTACTTGTGTGGGTCAACATTCTTAAATGAAAAATAGCCTGGATTTCTATCACTGTATTTCAAGTGTTCAACTATTGCGACCCTGGCTGTCTCCACTATCTTTTTTTTCCCTATTGAAAAATCCATGCTGTTTTTCCTTCGTACCAGCAACGCTCAAATTAAACAGGGACAACACATTGCTTTTCTTCCTTCAATATTAAATCCAACTCAACTGATATCCGGTTTTCTCCATGAAGGCGTCGACAATTTCTTAAACCATTTTAAGTTTGTTTTTTCCTCTGAAGGGAGTCCCTTCTGATTTACCCTAACAATGCTTCCTTGCAATCTGTTCTTTCATCCATTGCTATGCTAGATTTCCCAAATCTTGCAAAATTGGATGTCATTGATAGTGAATTGATCTCTTGCAATATATGTTTACCATGCACTGAAACATAAGAAGTACATTGCTGGAGTCACTTTCATGCAAGTTTTCTAAAAAGTGCCTTCGGAAAAGCAGAAGGCAGTGCTGGACAAGCCAAGTGTTTACCCCCAACTTGGATGCAAGTTCAATTTGCTGAACTGCTTAGAAAAAGATGACAGCCATCATATTTTTGCAGGTGGATGTGCATGACTGAGTTAAATGCTTGTCCACTAATTCGCTAGACTGGATATAGAAATTAATGTTTTTTGCCCAAATATGACCTTTGGTTTTCTCAAGTAATCCTCTGATTTCATTTTAGTTACATAGCCATGGCAATGAAGTGCTTACTGTAGAGGTGAAAAATGTAATAAGAATGCTTTGGGCAAACAAAGGCACGGCAATGAGTTTGTTATGAATATTTATTTCTCTTTTTTTTGGAATAGGCCATGGATTATAATTTTGGTTAAAGCATGCTGGCTTTTTAATAGTCTGAAACAGAATATTGCAGTAACACATTTTGTCATGCTTCAAACATGTCTTGTTTATTCCATCCTCTGCATGGAGGCTTGGCTCTGAAATAGGAAGGGAAGCGTTTCTACCAAATCTTGTTGCGCTGAAACAGAAATTGTACTACTGGAACTACTAAAATGAGCCGGCCAGCCGGCTACATATCTTAATGAGCTTTGGCCAGAACATCTTGGTTCTGGGTAAATGTTTCAAGGCGTAAGCTTGACAAAATGGTATAAACTTTGATAAAACAATGGGCACGCTGACCTCAATCCAGCATAACATGTTGCAGCTATCCTGCTGTAGTCATGTAATCTTCGTAACTTGGTCCATGTGCTTTAGTTTGTATCATCTTGGCCTTTACATTTCATGGTTATGACACCATTTAATGATTCTAAAAGTGGACAAGAGTCAGAAAGGGAGAAAAGATGATCTTAATTGTTGTGATGAACTTGAGCAAGTGTTTGTTTTCTGCTTCACATGATACAATCTCTTCATTTCTGATGTGTATCTTCATCATTGGTATTGAACAGGAAGCTTGGAACAAATTCAACTCTGAAGAACTCTTTTAAGATGTCTATGGGACATCATCGCTTCTTTGCAGAAGCTATCGGGAATGGTGTGCGAGTAGTCAGCTGGAGTAAAGCTCTGTTATGTTTATTATTTTTATTTTTTGTTTTTCTATATATATTGATCATTCAATGTTGCTTCTCAACTACATGCTGCCTCAAGAAACAGACTATTTCTTTACGGCTGCTGTAAATGTTATCTTGCTTCGATCCAATCAGTTTGAGTGCAGCAGAGGGAATGGCCTTGTGGTTTTATGCGCCCCGCCCCCACAAACATCTGCGTCCGTTCGTAGTGCGTTGTCATTGATCTCTCTATCTGAGATACTCTGCTAGATTGAATGCAGTCTATTTGTTCCTTAAACACCTCAAAATGATGAATTAAGTGTGCATCTTGTCGGGCAAACTCCTTGGTATTTGGGGTATTCTTTCTTTGGAGAAGCCTTTCTGCAGTAGTGCAGCTTAGGTGCATTGCGTCCGACGATTGGCGTGATTGGATGCTTACCAAAAATAAAAAAATTATTTTTATTTTTAGCATACGTGCATGGACACGCTGCACATCAATCATCGATGCATACAATATGTACCGAAGCATCGTATCCGGTGCTCAAAGACTTTTCCTCTTTCTTTTTACCTTTTACTTCTCAGCTGTACCGGCTGCTCGGATGTCTCTTAGCAATTCTTGGAAGCACCAATTATTTACCTTCTATCCTTTAATTTTCCATAGTTGTTTTTAGTACAGCATGAAGAGAGTTTTACGCAGGACAGGACTCCAAGAATAAGTTTATCTTCCGCTCGATCCTTAAAAACATCAATTATTTATTAATCATGAACAAAAATTGTGGAAGAGGAATTTGAGCGGGGGACTTAAGATAAAAATTAGTTACAGCTATCCATGGGAAGCATTCTTTCAATCCGAATGGTTATGTATGAAAAAAAAGCTGGGACAACATCGGAATATTCTTCGGCAAAATAATATGAAAGAGCCAGTTACAAAGTTGCATCGAATCTTCCGTTGGCCGGACTTTACGCTCCCTCAATGCACAAAGGTATTAATGATAAAGCCAGGCTATTGATTGGTATTTTTCCTCTTGTTTTCTCCAGTTGACAAATGATTATTGCTTCAATAAAATAAAGGTTAACATATGCTCTTATCTTCAAACTTTCATTTTAATAAATTTTAATGATCAATTAAAATTAATGAAATAGCTTTCTATTTTCATGTAATAGAATATTATGAATATAATTTTTAAAAAATATAAGAAATTAAAACTTAAAAATTGAAATTTGAGGACATAATGAACTTTAAGTGAAAGTTTGAGGATTAAAAGTATATATATTTTTAATTTAAAATAACCTTTTTTTTAAAAGGAGGCATGGAGATTTTAAGTATTTGGGTGAACGATTGTTAGAATTTTGTTTACATAATTAATTAGTTAACATCAAGCATAGCGTTATAATAATGGCCTTAAAACCTCCCGGTAGAGAGGCGGGTCAAAACAAAACAGACGATCGGCCGCCAACGAAAACCGTTCGGTGTTAAGAAGTGCACTGTGCACGAGCCGTTTTCAAACCGGTGCCTTTTTGCACCGGTTTTAACGGGATGAGATGGGATCCAAACATATAACAAAAAAGGTATTAAAAGGAAAAAATACTAATTGAAATGGCATTTTTCTGCTACTTCATCAACCCAACGTTCGGCCTCGTCAACTGGGTTACTGACGGGGAGCCAGAAGAAATCGCCACACCATATGACGATTTCAACTCAAGTTAAAATCGCCACATGGAGTGACGATTTCAAGTAGAAATTATCACTTCATGTGGTGATTTCACTCAAACTGAAATCGCCACATGGTGTGGCGATTTCTACTCTGAAATCACCACATGAAGATTTCTACTATGAAATCGCCACTTCATATGGCGATTTCATCAGTCCCCCAACAGAGAGCACGGGATCGGGGGGGACTTCCTATTTAAAGGCACAGCGCGTGCCCTACGGGTAGATGGTCCCTAAATCGCCCTTGCTCCGCCCAGGTAGTTGCCACCTCTTGGATCGTATCTACTTCGTACTTAGTTTCCATCAAGGTAAAGATTCACATTTCATTCTTAAAGTGTTTTTTATGCATTCATATTCCCTTCTTAAACTGATTTTTATATGCATGGCATGTGTGTTTATAGATTTTTATATTCACATTCCCTTATATAACTGATATTGATAGATTTGTTTGACAAAGAAGAAAACATGAGATGTGTATTTTTTTTCTATGTGTAGAGATGAAAATATGGAGCATAAATAAGTGCTAAATGCTACTAAAATATATGCATATGTTTTTTTTTAGCTGATCGGAGATAAATTTGATAACCTTTTTTCAGATGGAAACTGTACGTGTTCTGCTATATTATGAGGGATCAATTGAACATGGCGGCCAAGAAGGGATACATTATAATCAACCTCCACGAAAATATTTGAAATTAAGCATGGGAACACGCTTGCTGAGTTGGTTGATCAGATACATACAGTTCTAATAATTCCAGTACAGAGACATATCATCAATTGATGTGGAGATCTCCAACATTGCATCAAAAATATGTGCTTCTTCCAATTGAGGACGACGACGATGTGGAGCACATGATGACATTTCCCTCGAAGTTTTCAGAATATCGGTGTATTGAACTCTATGTTTTAAAGGATGATGTTCCAGAGCCATATCATATAGAGAATGTTCATGACAGTTCTCCTATAGCCCAGCAGCAGGAACATGTTAGGACTCCAGTGGATTTCCCAATGATTGAGGGATTTATGCCAGCAGTGCAGAGTGATGATGTGGTAAGCAATCAGTGTAATATTGATAGTCGGGGAATGGAGTCAGACAAGAGTGCAGATGATGACTATTGGCCTGAACATGATGACTCAGATGAAGATGAAGAGTCATATGGAGACGTGGTAGTTCATGACACTGGCTTTAGTCCCATTCCTGTATACACTCATCCAGAGCCTATTCCAACTCAGGTACATGATCATCAAGCTTTTGCATATGAACATGTACCGAAATTTTATAATGAGTTAAATTTGCATGATGGTGGATGTGTTAATACTCCGAGAGAGTTACCCTTCAAATCTCAATTTTGGGATCCATCAATGTCTGAGTTTGCTAAAGGATTATTGTTTAATAATAAGATGAACTGAAGAGAGCATGTGAAATGTATCACATCAAGAAGCATCGCACATATAATGTGGTGGAGTCGAAGAAACTATTCTGGTCTGTGAGATGTACCTCTTCAAGTACTGCCCAACGGTGTCCGTGGAGGTTGCGTGCTACCAAGTTGAAGAAGCATGGATTTTTCGAGATCATAAGGTATGAAGAGCCGTACTCTTGTTTATTCAGTAATTTAACTCGGGATAACAAACATATTACTTCTCGAGTTATTAGCCATGCTGTTCGACACATTGTGGAGAAAGATCCAAGTATGAATATTGAAGCTATTATAGCAACTATTGTAGAACAATTTCACTATACAGTATCATATTCCAAAGCATGGCATGGAAAGCAGAGGGCATTGATTGATATATTTGGTGAATGGGAACCGTCATATGCAAAGCTTCCTAGATACATGCTTGCACTGCAGAATGCTAACCCTGGAACAGTTGTATGTTGGGATTTCTACAGTAAAGCAAGTTCTTCTGAACGGGTCCTGAATTATGTATTTTGGGCATTTCAACCATCTGTTGAGGGGTTTCGGTATTGTCGCCCGGTGATTTCTATTGATGGAACACATCTTTATGGAAAGTACCGGGGGAAGATACTGATTGCGATAGGCACTGATGCTGATAATAGGATATTTCCACTGGCCTATACAATTGTGGATGAAGAGTGTAGAGCTAGCTGGAGCTGGTTTTTGCTGAGGCTTAGGAGGCATGTTGTGAAAGATAGAAATGGGATGAAAAATAGGAAATCGTTCCCATGCCCAAATCTGCATATTCGAATAATTCGAAATGGTAATTAATAATATAAATTACCTCGATCTTAGACCTAAGAAAAAAGTGTTTACCTGTAGCAATGGGAGGTATCCTCCGATGTCCGACTGGGTAGGGCTCGTTGCACGACATAGTGCTCTGTATAAATCAGCCAGAGTAGCCGATCCCCAACTAAGAGCGGCAAATGGCTCTAAGTCTTCCAGAAGTGGCACGTACATCAACTTCACTAAATTACCAGAGGTATCCGGAAGAATCACTCCACCAATGATTCGAAGAAGTTGTCCCCTCACGAACTACTGGACAACCTCATCATCCACATCTTCGTCCAAGTTAAGGTCGCTATAAAATTGATCGAAGAATGCTAAACGAAAGCGACCTTTCATAATGCTTCGACAGGAGGTTCAACACCAAATAACCTCCTAAATATAGCCTGCCACTCTGGAATGGTATGGCGCGGATCTAACCCACTCAAAATACTGACATCCTATAGTGTAACGGTCGCCTCACCAAAAGGTAGATGAAACGTGTGGGTCTCTTGCCGCCATCTCTCAACCAGTGAAGAAATAAGGCCAACATCTAGTCGAATCTGGCCAATCCGATATATGCCAAACATTCCGACACGATCTTGGTAGTACTGCACTCATGGGTGTGACATTCCCGGTGTCTCTTTCCATATATGCATCATGCCGACGGCATCTAAGAACCGGTAACTCCTGCAAAAAAAAAACAATGATACATCCGCATTAACATAAACACATGTAAATTAATTAAGGACCATCGATCAATAAAACACACCTCGTCCTGAAATATATTGGTCGATCTATGCAGCTGTTGCAAAGTGAGAACATTAGGATCATGAGGCCCTGGATCTAAAACATTATGAGCCATGTCTTAATAATCTGATAAAACAAGTTAAAAGAATTATTAGCTGATCTGGAATAAGTTGAAGACTAGGTAGGAGCTGATTAAAACAAAATCATTTCCCATCTATTAATTTCAAAAATTTAAAATAGAAAGAATCATCATTGAAATATAACTCCATTATGAAAAAAAAAATGCTACAAACTAGGGTGGTCTCCCTCCCTTTCTCTCAAAAAAATTATGAGAAAAGCACTGCTGAGATGAGTGAGACAGACTTTGGGTGCCTGTTCAGCACAAGCGTGCAAACAAGATCCTACATATGATTCAAGCTATAACTGAATAACGAAGACAATGAAGAATTAACGGTAAGAGACCTGAACTGACAATAGTTCACATTATTTTTTCCCCTCCGGTAACGATCAGAAAGACAATAACCACCAATAGTTCTTTCCCCGCAAAGACATGCAATTAAATTGCACACTGTTGTTGTGCATAACAAATATTTCATTACGAGTATTAAGTGTTAAATCACAATAGCAATTAAAACCAGACTTAATTCTTGTTAGAATCAATAGAACGAGTCTATGGAAATCCATTGTATCAGCCGGCAAGTACAACATATCAAAAACATCATATCAAAAACAGCAAAACATCATATCTTAATACATATCAGTCGGTAGATGGCACGATTAGTCGGCACCATCGCTCAAACAAGTGACAATCAGCTAAATCAAAATTGTTTACAGAAAAAATTAAAAATAAAGCAGCCCCTATCAAACATCTAGAGCAAAATGTACTAACAAGGGATGATGGTCGGCGAGCGGAGGAGGCTGCTCTAGATGCGATCTTCGGAGAAGGCCGCCACGGGGATCTCCGATCGGAGGAGTCGGCGATGTCTTGAGTCAGTCGGCGAGCGGAAGGAAGGCCGGGTGGGTAAGGCACGGGGCTTTAAACAGAACTCCCTCGATCGCTCTCGATCGGACTAGGGGACTGATGAAATTGCCATATGAAATAGCGATTTCAGAGTAAAAATTGCCACACCATATGATGATTTCAGTTTGAGTGAAATCGCCAGCAATTTTTACCTGAAATCATCATTTCATGTGATGATTTTAACTTGAGTTGAAATTGGTCCCCATCAGCAACCCAGTTAATGAGACCGAGCGTTGGATTGATGAAGTGGGAGGAAAACGTCATTTTACGCGGCATTTTCTCTTTTAACATATTTCCTGTAATATGTTTCCATCCCATCCCATTAAAACCGGTGCCAAAAGGCACCGGTTTGAAAAACGGCTCCACTGTGCACCCCTTCATTTCATTGTCCGATTCATCTCTTCGCTTACTCGGTCCATGTCGCTCTCTCTGATCCCTCCACGAACCCCACCAATTAACTACCCCGTCCATGCCCCTACAATTCCCATCGCAATCGTGAAGATCCACCGTCCATGCTCTGTGATCAGGCATCTTCCACCGTCTGTTGGATTCTTGATAACGATGTTCGGTCGGTGCTGAAGTCGGTGGTCAAATGAACGGCAGATCTTGTTTCTCATATAAGATTCTATGCGCACGTTTGGACGGGATCACTCGAGTCCAAGTTCGAAGCCACGCGATAAAAGCCGCAACTCTGGAGGCCCGAGGGAGGGAGGGAGGTTTCTCGCAATCCAAGGTTGAGACCAGACAGAGATTCTCTGGTCGGAGCTGCAGGGTTTTGCGAGGCGTTAGTTTTGGATCAAATCGAGCGAGGGATCTGGTCCGTTCGCGGTAGGATTGGGGGTTTCTGAGGGCTAGGGCATGTGAGGATGGGCTTTGGCGATGAAGAGAAAGGCGAGGGGGGCGAGGAAGGGGCGACGACGGTCGCCTGCTCGATCTGTCTCGATATCGTGACGAGTGACGGAGATCGGTCTACGGCCAGACTGCAATGCGGACATCAATTTCACCTAGGTCCGTTTCATGGAGAAATTGCCCTACTATGTTTCTTGTTTCTAACTTAATATTTGGTTTGCTTTCTTGTTATAAAATTTTGATTTCGTTTGATTGGACTGCTATGACTCTGGTAGGGAGATGATAGAATTCCACTTGTACGGTGGGTTGATGATAACTTTTCACTTTTAAGGGTCTATAACATGTTAGAGCAACACGATATGTCGTGGATTGAGAATTTTACGGTCATATGGGTTGTCATGTTTCTGCATGTCTTTTTTTTTTTCTATATTGAGAAATCATGCTTATCATTTTGATTGAGGATCGAGTGTGAAACATTGGATTTTTTTGAGGGTGTTTGCAATGAAATTGTGGATTGTTGTCAATGTATATGCCTGCTGTTTTAATTGTTTCTGTAGCGTGCTGACCATGGTTAGACTGTTATGGAGTGTATTGCATGATCAGGGTCCATAACCATAAATAACATTCTTGCAGTAATTGTCAAAGCATGCTTCCACTACTTCAATTGTTTCTATAAGATGTTGACAAAGGTCTGATAATTGTAATCACTATGTTTCAGATTGATATCTGACCACATTTGTTGTTGGTGTGGTGGACATGCAATTGCTTTATAATTTATAGAACCAAAACTTTAATGCCAATGAATGAAAAATACTTGAGAAACATCCCATATACACTAATTATGATGTATTGATCAATAAAATATGAGATTTTTTTTTTTCATTCTAACGGTAAATATATCATAACAAAAGTGTACCATCAGAGAAGGCTTGCTCATACTCCGATGTAATATTTGTACCAATAAATTTCTAACAGATTTGGGAGTCACCTTTCTTTTGACACATTGAAGAGTTCTGTTTCTGATCAGTTGTTGGTTTTGCTTTACGCTATGCCTATTAGATCTTGTCATGTGCAATGTGCATTGCTTTATGTAATAAGGAACATTTGATGGATGGCCATTATCCCATCTATGTTAATTGGAGTAAACTACATAAATATATTCTGTTTTTGTTTGCATCAGTTCTTAAAAAAGAGTATATGTGGTGGTATATTTACCAAAAGAAGAATGATTTAAAAGGAATTCAAGGAAGGCCTTTCTGTGGGCTTGAAATCTCAGGCCTTACAATGATGGTATGTGTTTTTTCTTTTTTTTAAATAAGTTTCTGTCTCTGTCCGGACATAGTCCTGGTTACCCTGGCAAGACTCCTCTCATGTAAGGCACATTGAATGTCAAATATCAACTATGTTATAGGATGCCTATACAATTTGCTCTTTATATAATAGTATAAATACGGACCATGGTTGGACCCTTTGAGATGTCACTAGATTTGTCTGAACTTGTTCTCCACCAGGGTAAGACAAGGAAAGTATTGGCAAAGGAGGAAGTTCTTTTTTCTCTTTTTTTTGAGGAAGAGGCACAAAGGAGCAAGAATGTGTCAATGTGCATTAAATGAGAAAGCTTAACTTTGTGAAGGGAAAATCATTGATTTAGAGAGAGTGAGTTGGATAAGTTTGTAGATGTCAATCTTCTTCTCACTTTGGTTTGAGTAGCACCTAGGCCTAATAAAACATGAAAGGAGTGCCTTTATTGGAACATGTATGGATGGTGCGTAAATGCCAATATCATTAGTGTGTGCAAGTATGGGAAGAGGATATTATAAAAGCATTTTTAATAAGAAAATGCTTGGTAAGTGGGTGCATGATCAAGTTTCCAAGAAATTATGAACAGGATGTATTACCTTGGATAGAAGATTCTGGCTAATAAGAGGTGGTGAGAGACTAAAGTTGGAAGGTGCTCCTAGATTGCAATGTCAAGTGATTGCCTTATTGAACATGGATGCTGGAGATTCTGTGTTCAAATTGTTGACTAAAGACTTGTGGAGTGGACCTTTGGATGAGAAAGTTGCCCAAATTTGGCTTAGCACGTCTCTTGTTAAATGAACAGTAGTCTATCTTTTTGTTGACTATATATCTTGTTAGATCTTAACATCTTTATTTAGGCTAAACTCAGTACTTTAAGCAGACAAAGCAAGTCATTCTAGCTGGCAGAGGTGTAAGGCATGACTGACATCCACCCTGTCATATCAGCCAAAGTTCATTCAAGCTTATTGAGGGGTATGGATGGGTTATATCAGTTACGCTTGCATCCATACTTTGGGAGATGGAATGTCTAGAATGGAAGTTTATAAAGGTAAAGGAAAGGTAGTCAAAGTCCAGGTATGCATTGAAGAAGTGGGAAACAAACTGATATTGTGGACTTATAGGCTTAGAGGTGGTATTTTAAAAGGGGGTTAAACGATATCTCTAGAAGGCACTCAAATGGTTCATGGGATAGCATTTTTGCTTTCCAAACTTGTAAAAATTTGGTTATCAAACTTAACCTTTTATCATAGTATATGAATTTATTTATTTCCTACAATAAATTTCTTCTAGTACACCATGTCAATAATGTAGAGAGTTTACTCTCACTGAGAGTTAATGCACATCCAAAAAATCCTGAGTCATGTTGTGGTCCTCATTGCTTGTTGCTAGGGTTGCAAATAGGTGGGATGGATCTATAACCCAACTTGGTCATGCAGAGTTTGGGCTCTTGTTTTTAACCCTGGGGTCAGGTCTGGGTCTAAAATATGATTCATTTGGAAAAGCAGGTCAAATCTGGTCATGTGTTTTCCTACTCATCCCAATGCACAGACTAACAAGGTTTAAAATTGATCACACATTATTGACTGAACCTGGCCTGGCTCAACCCGATATAACAATAATTATAGATCTTATGTAGCAAACAATAACTAATCTTATTATGGGAGCATGGTATCCTTTTTGTATTTTATGTTATGTCTTACGTACAAAGTCACCATTCTTTAAGCTGTTTAGTTTGATATTGAAAAAAGCAAAAAAGTTTGACCACCTGATGGAAAAAAAGGAAAAAGGTCACCTAGCATAGGCTGTCAAGTTTTTCTTGAGTGTTGAGTATCAAGTCTTCCTTGCTTATATAGGTTGTTTTGGTACACCATCTAATGGAGTTGGGGTTTAGACTCTGAAGGATAAAATGTTGAAATGAACTGAAATGAAAGTAGAGTGCTTGATTAGTGGGGTGACTTCCTGTAGTGATGTGCCCATTTTGGTTTTGTTGTCGGTTTTGTTTTGCATGGGACAGATGTTATTCCTTCTAAAAGTCTGAGGAATTGATAAATATGCTTGTTCATTACAGATGTTTTTGTGGAGCAACAATTATTATATCCACAAATTATTTGGAACACAGTGGATTGACTTATTTATTCTCTTGTCCTTGTTCTTTTAACCGCTAGGTATCCAATCATTTCTCTGTTTTTTTTTTTTTTTTTTTTGTAATTTTGTCTCTCCTTTGACTGTCCATCTCTACATGTATAAAGGGAGCTTTTGGAGGTAATTCCAGGCGTTGGTCCATTCACTGCTATGTCATAGTCATAATACCATCCAACAATGCATGTATCTCTAATAAAGAGGAAGAGAAGAAACCAAAGTCATGTTATCTCCTCCCTTAAGTCAAAAAACTGTGTCTACTAGATATTTCCTTTATCTTTTTCTCTATTTTATAAACATTTTTCTTTATTAACTTCATCATTCCTGGTTTTAGCACTCTCTTCGTATCATCCATTGAAAGTAGATCTTATCTATCATTCTACATAAATGTGGAAAAGAAAAATCTAAATCAAATAGGACCACAACCATCAATTTCACAATCT
This sequence comes from Calamus simplicifolius, assembly GCA_900491605.1. Taxonomy (NCBI): domain Eukaryota; kingdom Viridiplantae; phylum Streptophyta; class Magnoliopsida; order Arecales; family Arecaceae; genus Calamus; species Calamus simplicifolius. Next base: position 324,614 of record UESW01004229.1, on the reverse strand, counting down.
GATGAATTCACAACCATTTATCTAATAATCCTGCCTCTAGGATGACACATGTGCTCATACATGCTGACTGATAGTAAGCATAGCTACAAAAGAATAAGTTCCTACTTTTCGGGAACTACATTCACTATCAATTCAAGCTTTTCCAAATCCCCTGTTCACAACTTCTCTTTGTGTTAATATAAGCCTTCTCCTCTTCATTTTGTTGAGTCTTCAACACGTACAAGCCCTTGTCCCTGACAGGGTCTCTTAAATTTCTCTTGGCATCTCTTTATCACTTCATCTTTATTTTTTGTGATTTCGCTTATTTCTTAATCTAACCTTCTTAAGCCTACCACCCTTCACTTCGGCATTCTCATCTTGGGTTCTTATATTCTCTTTATTGTAGCATTATGGAGCCATCTAAGGCTTAGAAAAGATGCATTGATTCTGTTTTGCCCCAGATGCACCTTTTTACTTTATACATTTGGCTCCATTTCTTTGAGATATTTCTCCACCCATCTCTATCTTTGCTAGATAAAAAAGACAAGTAATTTTGACTTTTTTTAATGAAAGCTCAAATAAGTATATTGAAAGTTAATTATGTGCATTATAGTATTGTTAAAAGTGTTAGATGCATTTAAGTACAGGGCTTTTGAAGCTTAGGCGCAAGACACAAAGTGCATACCAACGCCTGAGCAAAGGGAGGCGTACATTTTTGAAATAAATGATAAACTAATTTATATGAGCAAAACTTATAACACATAGTAGAAAAAAAGCTAAAAAAATTATGATAGTAATATATTTAACCTATTAGCTTAATAGACTAGCTGAAATCTACAGCCCCTTAATGCCTTTTCTCATTTTTCTCAGACGATAGCATAATTTTTGATGCTCTATCTCTTTGTCTTTCAATTTTTAACCTTTTTATATGTTAAGAAAAATAATTGTGCATGTGATGGTACATCATAAAGTCAATACAGTCTAATAAATATGTTAGGTTTAAAAAAATGTAACAAATATAGCTTATAAAGAAAGATACACTTTTCTTATATCTCAATTTAGATCAAAAGTGCATGCTTTTTTCACCTCATGTGTGTCTAGATCAAGGCTTCTCACTTAGAATATCAGAAGGCACAACTAGGGTAACAAAAATGCCTAATCCTTAGTGCCTTGTAATAAGTGACATATTAGAAGCACCTAACCCTAAGCACCTTGCGCTAAGGTGAACCTAGGGTATCAAAAGCACCTAACCCTTGGCAACTTGTGGCTCACACCTTAGATGCGTGTTTGACAACACTGGTGTATTGTAAGGTGATTTTTTTATTGATTGTGACAAGAGTGTGTGGCCTAGTAGTTGACTTTATTAGTCTGCAAGTCAGTTTATTGTGGTGTTAACTATGAGGACCTTAAGTCTACATAATGTATTATTGGTTGTTGACTCCAAATTGAGGTGGAATACATTATGAATATGGAGAAATTATGGTCATATGTGTAGAGTTGATTATTATGGTTGTTCAGATGAGACATTGGAATCTTATATTGCTTCTAGGGGTTGCATAATAATAATAATAAAATGCTATGCATAAATTCTTTTGCAATTAGAGTTAAGTATATTGAATGGAGACGCTTTATGGAGTGATTATCATGAATTCATGGCAGTGATAGAAGTTATTTGTTTTTTTCATCTATGTGGGTAAGCCAAGGTTAGCTAAGATTGGAAAGAGATGAACTTGTGATAATCCTCCAAGAATGTCTAGAAGGAAAAGTTAAATTTCGTGGTTAAGGTATGACATGCTTAAATCATGCTCCATAAGACATACGCTTGATAAGGATGCTATTAGATTAGTTGGTGGAGACTGAGAAGGCTTGATGACAGTGATAGGTGGAACTTGGAGATGACCATCAGCACTAAAATATGTCTTTGACCAATTATGAATGTTGGGACAGGTTCGTGAAGCCAACCCCAATCTCCTAATTACATTGCTATTTTTTTTTCTTGCAAGCTGAGAAAACATAATTTGTTAAGGGTTTCAATTTGGATATGACATAATGTATAATTTAGAATTTAAGACAAGATGTCATCTTCATGCTAAATTTTTTTTAACAGAATAATTAAGATTTTGTTCTTGTCCAATGTCTGTTCACCTATTATAATTTTTTTATAGACATTATTTATCAATTATAAAGTTGTGTAGTGCACAACATCAATCACATGGTTTGGAAGTTTTTCACATGTGGTATGATAAGTTGGACCTTTGACTTTGTTGGTCTTCTTGGGATTTTCAAAGTGGCTATCATGTTCACTTGTTGGTTGTCATTCCTCTTTCCATGTACACATTGCTTTGAATTTATATGCAGTTAATGTAATGTTAAAAAGTTTAGGTAATTTAGAAACACTTCCGACAATGTACAAGTCTTTAAATACTCATTGCTGTTTGTTTAACAAATTGTTCAGATTGTATTGGCTCTGCATTTAATGCTAAAGGAGTCATGCAATGCCCAAATTGTCGAAAAGTTGAGACTGGCAATTGGCTCTATGCCAACAGTCCGTGCCCACTGCTAGAGCCAAGCATGGATGACTGGGTACATGATGAAGACCTCTATGAACTTAGTTATTCAGAGATGGTATGGTGACATATGAATTTATTTCTTTTCCATGATTGTAGATTTAGCCTTTCATATATGTTGCTTTTCTTTCCATAACATTGAAGATGCCTTTTCATCTATCTGTTATGTTCTTTGACCACACACAATTTTCTTATTCATTAAATTTCGTGTTCATTTTATAGCCTGCTTGTTCTAAAAGGTTTTTTTTCAAAAAAAAAAAAAAAGTTTGCCCATTGTCTCTCATTCTGTTTAAACTCTGGACATTTTATCTAAATGCAATAGGATACTTTTAATAGAATTGTAGTTGTCTAAACACATCTGCAAAAGTATTAGGTTTTATTTTTTTTTTCTATCTTTCCTGTTGTTCTGCTTTTTGATGGTATCAAAATTTTCTCCATTTTCATTTCTTGCCTGCTTTAATTATTTACTTGTTCTGAAAATTTCCTAATAATTAAGGGAGAATGTTGTAGACAAATGAGGTTGATTTTGAGTGGAAGGGCATACAGAGGGATAAGTCAAGAAAACTTGTTTAGGAGTTGCAAAATTAGCAGCCAGAATTTTCCGCCGAATTTGCTGCTTGTCCAAAGTTCGCATGCTCACATATCTGTTCAATCTTAAACATCTGTTATTACTCTTTTAACTATTTTATTAGATCAACCGTTTTTTTGACATTTAACATTCATCTTTCTTTCTGATCGCCTAAATCATATGTTTCTTTAAAATGTGATAGCTGAGTAGATTTTTTCCCCCCAATTTAGTGCATTTCATATTATTATATGCTTGCTGGGCGTTTTTTTTTAAAATTTTCATGAGAGCATCTCTTCCTATCCAACTGGTTTGGAATTAGGGCTTTGTTGTTATTGTTGTTGTGTGAGAGCATCTCTTCCTCATGCTGCTTTCTCACTCTCCTCCAAAGCTGCTAACTCAGTTTTTATTTGATAACACGGGATAGGACTCATGACATTCAAATCAGATGGACTGCAGCTGTATTCTTACCGTCCTTGGGTCCTTTATGATTTGGACAACATGTGCTGTCATGTGTTGTGTTGTTGCTCAAATTTGCTCTTTTTTCAGGATACACCATGTTGTGCAGGTCACTGCCAGTATGGTCTGTTGTTTGCTTTCTGTATGACTGCTTTTTGATTCTCCATAATTTGTCTTTACTTTATTGTTTAAATGCAGATATGTTTGAACATGATTTTACACAAAGTTTTCAGATGGTTCTTTCTGTGTTATTCTCATTGATATAAAATATCATGACAAACTGGTCTCAGGTGCATTTTTGAAGTGCTTCTAAATCATGATTCCTTCCACATGTATATCTTGTCAACTTTACGGTATTCCTATTCTATCTTACATTCATCACTTGGTCTGGGAGTATGCCTGACGTGTTGTCTGTTGCTTGCTTTTTGGTCTTTGTCAGCACAGTTATATGTTACTCAAAATGAACGTCTCTTTTATCAGACAGTTGAAGAGACATGCAGTTTTTAGTCATCTTTCATGCTAGCAATTATATCAGGAAAAGTTCATATGGCTATGCTTCGGTTTTTCCAAATAATTTGTTAAGTATCATGATTGGGCTTTTTTCCAATGATCACTTCCGTCCTGTTTTTCACTTGAAAAACATGTTCTTAAGTGTTGATAACGGATCTTATTGACAGTTGTATCCTTGGGATATTCCCCAAATATAGCAGAATCTTGTGACATTTCTAATTTGGTTTAACCTTTTAATCTGATTATGCAGCCATTTGGAGTTCATTGGTGTCCATTTAGTAGGTTAACGCAGGCTCCATCATTTGAGTAAGTGTAGCATATTTTCATATAATGACAAGTTCAGTTCCATCTGCTTTTATGGAGGCATTGCTGCTAGCTAAAGACATATGACATATAGTTGGATCTGATCTGTGTGAATATCTGAAAGATTATGAAACGTAAACATGGTTCTGTTGAATATGATTAACTTGCTATTATCCTTAAGGACAACTAATATGTGATTCACTGGCTATTATCTTTTAAGGGAACTTGGTTGTCTATTCTAAAGTTTGTCACTAGGAAACTTCATGTTAGTTATATATATCAAGTTGTGCTAATGCATTCTGCCTTGCTGTGTTTTCTTGTACTGGCTATGTACTATCTTTAAAATAAGTTGCTTCCATTCTTTGAACGTTCAATGAAGATGAATAGAAGCTACCTTTTGTTTGTTGTCGAGTTACTAAATCAATGATTTTGTATGTGTTGTCTATGTACCAAGTGGTTTCAGTTAAACTAAGTATGTCACTTGATGTCTTAATTTGAAAATTAATTGTGACAAAAGATCATTAGTCTTGAGGCTCCAGAATGTTCCTGAAACATTGGTTTTATTGCATGTGCAATTATGCTAAGAACTTCATTTCATTTTGATTATTATGTCGTGACATCTGACACCTTGCTAATTTCATTTTCATTATTATTATCTTCTGCTAGTGCATACACTGAAAAACCTCCTTTCTGACTTGGAATGGATAATGCATCTAAAACCAGTATAGAGTATGACTCAAAGCTGTGGTGCCAGCCTATTGCCATTGAGACGTCCTAACGATGCTTAGTTGCTAGCTAAAAGAATAAGACTCAATTGTAGGACTAACTGATATTCTTCCAATACAGAAATTGAGAATCCAGGGCATCAAAAATATTTAACTTTTAGTAGTTGGTTTGTGCTAGAAGTTTCCAATTCTTCATTGGCTCAATCTTCCCATTTGTTGTTCTTGTACAATTCATTGGTCCTAGTCCTTCTCAAATCCCTGTTTGCTCCACTTCCATGCACACATTGATGGTGCAGTACCTAGACCTTTTTATAATAAAAGCTAAGCATCAAGATGTTCTGAAGCGCTTCACACTTTAGTGTTTTGAAGAAGAAAGGAACATGAGAACATATTTGTACAGCTCAAGGAAATCCATGACCATGCATGCATACATACACAAATTGATATGAAGTACAGTTTTAGATGAGATATCATGAAGATTATGTTTGTCAACTCCAAATATGGAGAACTAAAATGTGCTCCATTAGGAAGCTCTTTATTAGGACTTATCAATACATTATGTCAAGCCTCAACACCACGAGTTGCCATCGGTAGAACATTGCATTTTAAAAGAAATGGCAGAGGAATGTCTTGCTATGCTTTCCAAAATCATTAATGCTCCTAAATTTCAAAAAAAATAAATTTTCTCAGTTGTAGAGCACGTGCCCGTACATACATACAAATGAATATTTACTATCTTCATTTATAAACAAAATGAGAGCCTTGCTTCTACTGGATCTTCATTTTTGAATAAATTTTCATTGCTTCATGACAACCTTAGGTATGTATATAATTTAATTGGTATTGATTTTGCTGAAGTTTTTATATGGTGGCATGAGTCAAATCTTTCACCTGCATATGCATGCCTTCTTGCTTGGTCTTAATAATTGTTGTCGACTATATGATGATATTGTCTCTTGGCATTGTTTCACGCCCCATTGACTCTCTTTTTTAGGGAAGGGGAATCTTCTCCACCTATTGCTTGTAAGTTTGTACTTTTCCTGAAAATGATTAGTTATGTATGCCTATGGAATATTGCAGTAGTAACATATCAAAATCTTCTGCTTTGCAGTCCATGATCTTTTGGGACATCATGCCATCTTTACTGATCATCCAGCTACTTCATCAGCAGCTCATCCATGTCCATATGTATCTTACCTGCAGCCACTCCAAGCTTCATCTTCCTCAAGTTCCCATGTTTCCTCTGAAAGTCCTATTGATGGTCCTGGATATCACCATCACTGGAGTCACATTCCGAGGCTGGCAGATGTCCAGACTGCTCACGCGCTACCTCCCATTGATCTCCAGTATCATAGTTGGGAACACCATTCGCAATCATATTCCCCACCTAACAGCCATATTGGTGGTCCTGAGCAGGCTTCAGCTTCTTCTGCAACAAGAGCTGCAAGGCTTGATATTGATGGTCCACCAAGGGCAGGGTCTCTTGTCCATCCCGTTCTTCTTGGGCATGGGTAAGTGATGCTTAACTTCAAATAATGGAATGTTGTCTTAGTTATTTTTCATTTTTTCTAATTACAAAATGCCCATAGATTTGTATGGTCTCTGGTGATGTGCAACAATAACATTTGTTTCAAGATGCGATTCCCCAACGAAGGTTTTAAGATATCCCACCAAATCCTTTTTTTTTTTTTTTTTCCGCATCCTATGTTGCCTGATCAATGTAGTTGGGAAAAGGCTTAGATGAGTTGAGTTGAGTTGAGTTGTATATGTTGCCTGATCGTTCTGCTTTTTAATAACCTTATTTTCTTGTATTCATAACATATTCATTTTAGAGCCAGCTCCCATGGTTGCTCATCCATCAATTTTCTGCTCAACTCAACTAAGCCTTTTTCCCAACTACATGGGATCGGCTACATGAATCATCCATCCATCCATCCATCAATTTTCTCTGGATCTAAAATCGATGAACTTGTCAGCTCTCTGTCCTACCTCTTAAGAGTGGCAGCCCCGTAATGATGATTCTGCATGTAGTCTCTTAGTACTAGAATATCATTTCCTGCTTTCCTTCACTATATCTGATATCTATTGGTTGGCACTGCCCTTGCTTCCAAGAGATTCAGCCACACAGTATGAGTTGTGGCAGATGTTATCAGTAAAACTTTTTTGTTTTATTTATGTAAGATATCCTGGTCACTTACTTATGATGCTGACTGATTTATTTGCCTCTATTCTCCTCCCAGATCTGGTTCTAGAGCCAGAGCTACTAGCTCTTTTGTTCCCTCGCTGGTTCCACCATATCTTAGAGCTGGCCTGGCTGTTCATGATCATCAAAACTCGCAAAATATACATGGAACCATCTTCGCAGGTATACAGCGGTCAGGAGGTTCAAGGGGGGGTCTGGGTACCTCAGGGGCCGGGCCAACACCACACTCTCTGCCAGATCACACTGGCTTTTACCTGCTCTCTTCTTCTGATCCATCAGGTCGCAGTCTGATCGATGCTGAGAACAGTGCCAGGAGCCACTTCTATGCATCATGGGAAAGGGAGCAGTTTGTTCCCTATCAACTATTTCCTGTTGAGAGGGAATCAGCTTGGTGGGTACCTTATTCCCAATCTGAGGGTGCATCAGATTTCAGTCACAGGGTGGGTATGTGGCGATCTGAGAGGTCATCGTCTCAAGTCTGGTCAGAGAACTCATCTTATCTGCCTGCCCATGTTGCTCGTGTACAGTCCATGCGAGGGCCAAATTCATGACATGGTGCACGAGTGTTTGCTTTAAACTGAAATATGACTTCTTTTTAATGCAAGGAGAGGCTGAACTGAGACCACTCAAAACCATCTTTCGGAAGTAAAATCCAGCTGGAAACTGTAGGGTACATAATATAATTAATTTATGCTTGGAGATTTTACCTCTAGGATGATTTTGGGAGAATTACTTTTGTTAAATGACAAAATTTATCTTGGCTTTTTGTAGTCACCTAATTGAAGCCGGAGATGTGAGATGTATAGTATTAGGAAGGTGATTATTTTATTTTATAGTTTCCAATAGTGAGAAATAAAATTAAAAACATAGGTTGATTCTAGATGTTGATTTCGCTTCAATGGATTCTAATAAGTTTCAATTTTGATTTCAATATTAAAAAGACTAAATTAAAATATAGGTTGATTCCAAGATTTGGATGAATGAATAAAAATTAATAAAAATTAATCTGATGTACAAATCGAATAAAATAGATGGAGGAAAATAAACAACTCCGCTCTTACTGGTTTTAGGATAGAGAGCTGGTGATTGAAGGGCTGAGGATCCCCAAGCAAGCTCGGAATCCAAACATTACCACCTCGGATCATCGTGCCGATGGGTGAGAAACTCAAGTGAGCAATGGCACGCACACACACGGACGAGAGAACCTTTTTTAATGTCTCAACATTTACCGCAACACTACATATCGTTTTGCTAAGAATCTTTTAATAAAAGAGGTCAAAACATCGTAACATCAAGAGTACACCATAACACGTGCAAATGTATTTTATGATCATTGGGTCCTTGCGTCTATCGATGATGGTGTTAGAAGATCTCTCTTCTAGCTAGTCTAGATTCTATAATATTAAAATAAAATCTCAAGTTAAGTCTCACAAACACAATGATATACGGAAAGTAAAGAACTTTTTACTAAGTAACTTTGGATACAATAAGGTTGCCTATAGGTCAAACATTTTTTTTGTCCATTACAAAGATCACTCAAAGTGTCAGTCCCAATCTTACTTAAGAACATGAAACTGACTTTGGCGCTTCACACTCGTGCACCTCATGCTAGTCTTATTCACGTCCAAGCCCACCTGGCCTAAATCTCTGTAAGCTGCATGAATTAATTCCCATAAAGACCCACTACCTTTCTTTTTTATAGCTTGGCCACTGCCTTACTTTACGTGTCAAAATCGTGTAGCCCACCACTCAAATCACCGCCTAAAAGCCTTCATCAAGCGTGACTCTCCCATAGCCGTTGGATGCTCGAATGAAGGGTTAAGATCTCCCAAATCCACCACCTCAAAGCCTTTTAAGAAAATACGGCAATGTGCAAGGCTGGTTGGGCGAATTTGTCAGGCTGTTGCCAGGCTGGCGGCCAACCTGGATGCATGCTCGTGCTGGGCCGCGTGCTCGCGCGCCCGGCTGGGCCGCCTAAGCCGAGCAGTGACAATTCTCCTCCTGCTGAAGTCTCGACGCCCTCGTCAAGCCATGCTGGGCTCAAAACTGCCGCGCAGTGGTCCTCCTGGCGCACCTCATCGCCACATACCTTGACCCTCCTGGTCAAAGTCTCTCGGGTCCCAACGCGACTGCCTACCATGTGTATCCCCTAATGCCTCCCCGGTTGGATAGCCCTCTTGTCGAGCCATCTCGCCTGCTGCCTCCTGCTACATGCTGACATGCCTAAGCCTGCTAAGCATGCACCGCCCTAGTGCCTGCGTCCGTCGCTGCCTAGGCGCGAGGTCACTATGCAACCTCAAGTCTGGTGGTGGGGTGCTCCGCCCCAGCTCTTTGCCGTCTTGCCTCGCCCCTCCGCTCCTCCGCTGGAACGAAACAAGGATGTCTACATCTTCGAATCAGGATGCCTCTACGATGAGGCATAACCTTGGCCTTGGCGTTGATGAAGAAATCCATGCCCAACACCATATCGAGATTGTCGAGTGGTAGAACCTTCATGCTGCAGCATCCTCACCATGAGCCCACCTCCAATGTGGCCTCTGCTTGGCCCAAAGACTTCATTTCCTCGGAGTTTACGAGCTTCACCCGACAAGGCTTAGAAAGCGCTCCTAGACCCAATCTCTGCGCCCCTCCTTGGCTCACAAACTATGCGTCACGCCGATATCAACCAAGGCCCGTACTGTCCTCCCATTGACTCGAGCCCTTACGTATATCAGACCTTGGCTTTGCTCCATTGTGGTCAAGGTTTCAATCACTATTAGTGGGGATAACCTCACTATTGGCCCTTCCTATGAACTCCCAGATGCCTTGTCTTATTTGTTAGTAACGGCTACTGTCGTTACTTTCCTTGAACACTCCCGTGCCAGATGCCGTCCTCCGCATATGAAGCATCCGGTGAAATTTGGTCGTGCCTTCGGTTTTGCTGCTGCATGTGCTGACACATCCTCTTTCTTGCCTGCATGAACTCACGGTGGTGACACACTCTTACGCTTATCCTTGCCCTGACCATCGCTACCCGAAGTCGTACTGCTGCAAAAGTCCACCAACGCTTCTGCTGCTGCGAAGGCTGAAGGAATATCCCTCACCTCCTTCCTACGAACCTCGGCCTGTGCCCACCGTTGTAGGCCTGCGAGGAAGTTAAAAAGCTTATCCTCCAACATATTGGATACCTCCAAAAGTAGCATGCTTAACTGTGCCACGTACTCCAAAATGCTTCTTGTCTGTCGTAGCTTTTGCAGATTCTTCCGAGCAAGCCATCTTGCTTTGCTCTACTGACCCTTCAACTCCCTCTTGAAGACCTTCCATGTCTCGATCTTGGGATGCCCTGCACAATCATCCTCTGCTATCCTGGTTCTCCACCAGAGTTTGGCATTGCCCTCCAAATACATCGAGGCCTAATCCACCTGATCGATCACTGGGATCTTCGCTACATGGAAGTAGACTTCCATATCCCATATGAAGTTCTCAACCTCCGTCGTGCTCCTAACTCCGCCGAGGGCCTTACGCTCTTGGACCTTTACTTCCTTTGCCGGAGCGTCGACCATGTTAACTAGACTCCGTGCCTCCTGCTTTTGTCGGATCAACTCCTCCTCTAAAGCATGGATTTGAAGCTCCAATCTTTCCTCCATGGCCAGATCTGATCGTTGCTGTTGAAGATTTTAATGCTTAAGGTCACGAATCAGCCTCTCGTGTGTCTCCATCAGCTGATTGTGTGAAGTCTGCAACTCGATCAACTATAGGTTCAGCTCCGTGCATATAGCTACCAAATTCATGGTTGATCCATCTCCTGAATCTCTCATAATTCCCTCCAAACAGATCACACGATCAGTAGTCATCACCATATCTTGTACTTGAAACTCGCTTCAACAAGGCTCCAATACCAATTGTCACCGAGCTTTCAATTGGCATGTGCAAGCGCTCACTATAGCCACTAGATCCTTGCGTGATGATGGCATTAGAAAATCCCTCTCCTAATCAGCCTAGACCCCACAATATTAAAATAAAACCCCAAGCCAACGATATACGGAAAGCAAAATTTTTTCAACCAAAGAACTTTTCACTAAGTAACTTTGGATACAATAAAGTTGCCCATAGATCAAACACTTCTCTTTATCCCTTACAAAGATCGCTACTCGTTCCAACCTTACTTAAAAACACGAAACTAACTTCGGCACCTTGCACCCATGCACCTCCTATACGTACTGGCCTAGTCTCGTCCGCGACCAAGCCTACTGACCCAGACCTCTGCACTGACTTAATTTTCACTGGTCAAACCGTATGATCAACTAAATTAATTCCTATAAAGACCCACTGCCTTTCTTTTTATAGCTTGGCCACTGCCTTGTTTTGCATGTCAAAACCGTGTAACCCACCGCTCAAATCACCGCCTAAAAGCCTTCATCAAGCGTGACTCTCCCATGGCCATTGGATGTTCGGATGAAGGGCTGAAATCTCTCAAATTCATTGCCTCAGCCTCTAAGAAAATACAGCAATGTGCAAGGCTGGCTAAGCAAATTTGCTGCCAGGCTAAACACATGCCCATGCTGGGCCGCGCGCATCCCCTGCCTGGGCTAGGCGGTGACAATTACCACCTCAGATCATCGTGCCGATGGGTGAGAAACCCAAGTGAGCAATGTCACACGCGCACACGGACGAGGAAACTTTCTTTAATGTCTCAACATTTACCACAACACTGCATATCGTTTCCCTAAGAATCTTTTAACAAAAGAGGTCAAAACACCCTTACACCATAACATCAAGATTATATAGATGCGTAACCCAAGTCTAGATATGTAGATATTATTAATAAAATGCAAGCATCAGGAGTGTACGCTTATTCTTTTAACACATAAGAAGGTTAATAAAATCCTACAGACTACAAGTGTCACTACCCGATTAATTAACCAGTAAACAGAAAAGATGCATATTTATGACACAAACACCATCATGTCCTGAGATCAACCCTCAATAGTTCTGACATCTAAGAACACTTCTAAGAGCATATAACCAAATGCCTAAGAAGTTCCGGTCTTCTGTCAAATTTTGCACCCATTCAGCTCAAGCAGCTACATTTCCTTCTCAACGGTCTCTCGAATGAACAGATCGGCTACCATCAGATTTCTGCCCAAGGAGGGGGAAAAAATACAAATCATCAAAACGACAATATTATCTGACTACGGCACGAGTGAACAGGTAACAAGGCTCATACAGCAGGAGATTGAGACCGGGATAAGCTCCTGCTCCGGGGCTGCATGTTATAATTTCAGTTGATCCACAGGATGATGAAGAAAAAGAAGAGCAGAAGCGATAATAATAGTATGTAACAAAACAACTGAATGCTATGGTAGGGTAAAACTTACAGAAGCAATTGGTGATCTGGATCTTGATCGCGATCTGCAAAATTTCCAGAAACAACTGAATTCAATACCCACAATATCCATTAAGTTGCTTTTTCCAACTTGATCCAAAAGCAACAATGTCTCTTTCACATCAGAGTAACAAATTGAAAGCAGAAATTCAGATAACTTTAGCAGCACAGAAAAATAAGCAGTTGATCATTCTCTAGATCATTGCAATGCGAAATGGTGGAAACAACACCAGATGGGACGTGGAAAATAGCAGCCATAATGGAACCGCCAGCTACCAGATAGCAAAAACCTATGGAGAAAACAAAAGAATTTATATCTAAGATTCAAAGAGTGAAGAAATACTTTTCTATTTGTACCACCAAAATCCACATCCAGCTTCCTGCGCACAACCCCCTAAATAGTGAGATGAACTTGAAGAATGATGAAATCTTTCTACTGCTGATTCATGATTCACATTTCCACTTAGTTCTGACTTCTGAAAAATCCTGCTCTAAATCGCCACCCATCCATTCATTCCCCCACTTGACTCTGATGGGTACTAGCTGTTTTTCCACTCAACCCATCCATATAACACAAACAGTAATTAAAAAAAGGTCAGGTTTCCAAGGCTCCTCACTTTATAGAACAGCATGCATCACCAACCAAAAGATTGCAGGCACTTGGACAGTATCCCATCAAGTCCCTACTTTGCAATCCCCTGATCGCCGCATAAGCCCGTATCTAGAAAACAAACAAGGCAGCTTTCAAAAACATATGGTAATTAGGAAGCTTGGAATGTTCTTTATCATGGATACACACTCAAACAGAGAGGAAAACTTAACCAGAAGCATATAGATAACAATGCAAAGGAGAAAAGGACAAAGAAAAAACAGGAAATGCAGAAGTCTGAAAGCAAGAAATCTAGAAAAATTTAGATGAACACAACTCATGAGCGCAAAGCTAGAATTTGGCCTAAGCTACTGTAAGAATCATATTTGCCAGAGATTTGATGATGGCACATAAAAGCTACATGATCCTAATAAATAGCCACTAAGAGTTATGTCCCACCAAAAATATTGCAACAGACAACACTGTATTGTTACAGCATCATCATATATTTTCCAAAATGAGGATAAGGAAGACAAGAAAATGTAGGGATGGAAGACAAATAGGACAAAAATAGCATCGATCAATTAGGCAAACCAATATTTTCATGCATCATTTTGGTATGGATCCCAGGTTATCAAAATCAAAAGTGCTGGTCCGGCAACAGGACCCATATGTCACATTAGGCCCTGGGCAGCAAAAAGGCACTTGCCTTAAGAAAGCAAGGCATTAATTCAAAGTAGTTCAAAAAAATGCCACTTTAAAAAATAATATAATCGTTATAAAATTAGTTAGTCAAGTATCAATATTAAAAATCATAATTGTCCTTAAAATGCATTTGGTATCTCACATCTTTTAGAACATCAAATCAAAATGCCACTTCCTTCCTATGTCATGTCTCTAAACAAAAGTTGGCAAAAATAAACCACTGTAGAGCCTTTAATAGCTTTTCAAGGTTCAAATATGATAGCAAAATACCACTTCAAAACATGTGTGATATTTCTAAACAAAAAATAATATAAAAAAGTAAATCACTGAATATCCTAGAGTAGCTATTTATTTATAAGGACTCCAACAGACCAAAAAACCCTCTCAAAGTAAAGCTAATAAAGCTCTAGAGAAAATGCTTGCCCAAGCTCCTCTCACTTTGCCCTAGGTGGCATCATCTTAGTAACCTTGCCTTACCTGAGCACCGTTGAGGCATTCAAGAGATTCTTTGCCCCACCTCAGCACCAAAATGAGCACCTGGAGAGGACATCACATAGAGACATGACAAGCAGTAGTGTGGATTGTTGATGTATAACAAGTATATCATCACACAGCTGTCTTGCTCAACATGATTTCCTAACAACGAGCCAAAATGGATTACTGTTAACTACTACAACCAACACACACACACACCCCTCCCCACCTTCCCCCTCCCAAAAATAAAAATAAAAAAAGAAAAGTCAAGAGCTAGGCAATATATCATCACCTTCAACAGGCTTTCCTTGCAAGATGCATGAAAGTTGTGTTCAACATTTGCTATTTGATGCATCAAGAGAAGGGAACCATGTCCATTTGAAAGTGCAGATGCAAAAACACACCACGTGCCAAAATCTGGCAAGACATACCACATATATCATGCAAGAAAGCCTCAAGAGGCAAAGGTCATCATCCAAGCCCAAAAAGAAAGTCCCTCAAGAAAATTTATTGCATAGAGCATCACAACAAAGTAGACAATCGCCATGACTCACACGGGCACACTACCATGGAAGATCTAAAATTCACCAAGTAAAAATAAACTGCTATGGGAGACAAGCTAGAAGTTACATACCCCACAGCAGTACCAAGTGGCACTTTTAGTTTTAAGACATTCTCAAATTGTGTGCCTTCAATTACATTTCTAATTTCTAAGAATGCATATGGACCAAATCAGCTTATTAGAGCAGATGTGCAGGGTCAGGTCAATGATTGTGGAACTGGTAGTTTGGGTCAGATCAATAATTGTGGAACCGATAGATTGGGTCAGATCCCATTAATATTACTCAATACCATAGGGTCTGGCCTGCATCAATGTCAACATAAGCTAACAGTAATCCATCAATTTTACCCTTTTTCCTAATTGTCCGCAATTCCTCTTTCTAGAGGCATACAATCAACCCCCTTTTCCCTAAACAACAGCACAAAGAATTTGAAGGTAGAAGGAAGCTAACAGCAAAATAGCTGCAAGAGCGACAGTAACATAGCCGAAGGTATAAAGATAATCTGCAGAGGACTATAGTGGCCACAGAAGGATCTCTCCCCATATCCAGAGGCTGAATATTGTCAGCCAACTTGAACTTGAAATTTAATCAAGAAGGATCTCTCCCATATTCACAGCCTGAACAGTGACAACCAAGCTGAACTACAGTTTAATCCAAAGATGGTCAACCAGGCCTTTTGCCAGCTTGACTAGATTAATGTCTTGTTTCAACCAGGGTTTGCAAGGTATTTTCTTCTTGCCACCCTCATGCTCCCCTCTCAAACAAGCCAGCAGCATGAATGGATTAATGTCAACTTGTCTAAGATAGGGTTTGCAAGGTATTTTCTTCTCCCCATATCCAGGGGCTGAATATCGTCAGCCAAGTTGAACTTTAAGTTTAATCAAGAAGGATCTCTCCTCACATTCAGAGGGTGAACAGTGACAACCAAGCTGGCCTCCAGTTTAATCCAAAGATGGTCAAGCAGGCTTTTTGCCAGCCTGACTGGATTAATGTCAACTTGTTTCAGCTAGGGTTTGCAAAGTATTTTCTTCTCAGCACCCTCATGCTCTCCTCTGAAATAATAATAGGCACTTTAATGTACATAGTATAAATACAATTCCACACACAAATTTTTGCATTGCATTTAAAAAAAATAACACCAACTATTAATCCCGGCAGTTGTACTCTTCCTCTAAAGACCCTAACCACAATAATCTCCCAAAATAAAGTTGATCAGGTTGAGCCAAACAGGACCAAAACGAACAGGGAAGACAGGATGCTAAAGCCATCCCCAACCAGGTTGCATCTAAAGACCAAAATACAGACCATCCTTTAAAAATGCATTGTTTGTACCACATGCTCTCATCAACCAAAATAGTTGCCTATCTACATGTATTCTAGCACCGATATCAACAACAGCTTTCACAACACATTTTCTAGCTATCTCATATCATGATCCTGTACTTCATCTGTGTCTTAAGCAATTGCAAAACTAATTTGACCTCATTTCAACAACTATAATTATGAAATGTGATTCTCAAATTATTGTTTGGTCAAAAAGAACGTAATAACAGGCTACACAAGTCACATTACCTCACTAACAACACACACAAGCCTATTTAGACAGGATAGATACCAAGTGATAATACAATAACAAACTCTATATCTACTGGCAAGTTATAGCTTGATAATTGTCTTTCTTAGGTGCACAAATCATAACAACATTTCAAGTGGTTTCAATTAGTCCTCCTTACAGCATACTAACCTACCAGTCCATTTTACGTTCTGGAAGATATTGGCACTGTGAATAGCTGACAAATATGATAAACCTTTAACGGTAGCTGTGTACTTATGTTGACGAACTTTTTGAGATCAGATTCAAAAATTCCAGAAACTGATAACATTTAACTATCTAAGATTTATTTATATATCCTTCCCCATCATAACAAACAATTTATTATCATAAAATACATCAAGACTATCAATTATCTTATGCCTTCCCATCATCTTTCAACCTTTACAAAAATAATCTCAAGAGCAACCTCACATCTCACTGCAAATGTCACCATTCAACCCAGATAATTCTTTTATGCCTCCACTTTCTAAGTCAAGTGTTTGATCATTACAAGTAGAGCTGAACATAGGTCAAGTGGCCTGCCTAGCCCACCCAACCCAACTCAAAATTTTGCTGAAAACTAGGCATGTAATATGAGCCTGTGCAAAAAAGTAGGCCCGATCTAAAAATCAAGCCGAGCCTTAAAAAAAAAAAAAAACGGCCTGGCCCACGAATATGTATACGCGCATGCATAGAGCTGATCATGAGTCAAGTGGCTGTCCAGCCTGGCCAACCTGGACTGAAATTTTACGAGCTGAGGCACAAAAAAATCCTAATTAGATCCTAAATGAAGGGAGGAAACAAAAAAAAGAAAGGAAAAGACTTGCTGCACCGCCCTCGATGCAACAAGCTGCACACCGGCCATGCAGATTGGCCGTCCGCACGTGTCGGCATGCTTGCGGTGCACGGCAAGGCCCATTGGGCCACCGCATGCGCGGGTGACCAATCCGTGCGGCCGATGCAGCAAGACTTTTCCAAAAAGAAAAAGGAGAGTTTGGGCTTAGTGGGTAGGCCTGATATTGGCCCTTTGAGATTGGGCCTTACCACTGTTATCCTCGATTGTGAATACAACCATCTTATAAAACTCATTTAAACAATTAAAAAAAAGAATACTAGTTTAATTAGCTTCTAGCTATTGATTAAGCTACTTCTTACCAAGGCATGGAAAACTAAAATATCCTGTTCTGTTACAAAGATTGGTAAGATGGAAATTTTATGACAGTGGAAAGGTTCAAAATTGGTGCACCCATTTGATATTGTAAAAACAAAACACTCGGTAAAGCTTTGACAAGTGCTTATGCATTATCCTTCAGCAGGTTCTGATTCCTGAATAAAGTTACCATCCTTCCCAATATCATGAAGAATATATAGTTAGCACAAAACCTAAAATATAACTAAAATTTAAGACCTAGGGAAGTTGTAAAATAGAACTCCCCCACAGAACCTAAAGATGATCACAGTCCCTCACAAATCACAATATAATACATCAATCAGAATCAAGTAATGACTCAAGGTTCTCCATCTGCCTAAAAACTAAAGTTTAGAGGTTATTCTATTATTGACTAACTTGCTTAGAGCACTACAAACTTGACAAAAGGCATGTGATAGTAAACTTTAAGGACTCTCCCGACAATTTGGATTTGGCATTAGAAAAGAGCTACCTTCAATGTTATCGTACCAAGGTTCCATCTCAACAAATATTTTAAATGCTATCCTGAAGTACGCTAACAATTCTTAGAAACAAGACAGCAGAGGCATCAAAATTGCAGTACAACATTGCAGGCCATGACTTCTGATAACTCACCATTTGTGGTTAAGGAAAGCATGAAATAACATTCAAGACAAAAAAAGATAAAAACCAAAAGTTTTGATAGCTCATTGTTTGAAGCCAAGGAATGCCATCTGCATATCCAGATTTTAGAGATTTTGTGCTTCAATGTCCAATTACTAAAGTGTCTCAAACCCGCATCCACAAAAGCATGGATAACCAGTAAGGATGAAAGAAAAGTATACCCTGACAGAGAGCGGCCCCTTGATCCTGAATGAGACTCAGATGAAAAAGATCTCGATCGAGATCTAGATAATGAGCGATATGCTGACCTGCCTCTCGGAGACTTGCTGCACAACAAATTCACTCATACTTAAGGATCCTCCACTTCCACAAAGTATCCATCATTCAGAAATTTGCATCATACCTTCGGCTGCGGCTCCTGCTTCGGCTGTAACTGTTACTAAGGCTAGGGCTTCTGCTTCTCGAATAAGAATGACTGCGGCTCCTAGATAGGCTTCGCCTTGAGTCATATTCCCTTACCTATATCACCGGAACAGCATTGCATTAGAAAAGGCCATCAAATAATAAGGAAAAAAGGATACAAAAGATGTGCGATGGTTATACCCTTATATACGCCCGAGAAAATGCATTCCGGAACTCAGAGTCATCCAATTTCCTGATCTGCATGAAGATTAACGATAAACATAATTTTAGATGATCAGGTTCATATGTACCTCACAAACAATATAAATTTAATAAAATTTTCTAGCTGTAATTGAGTAGTAGCCCACCGCATATTTCATGTCATCATAGTTTGTATAGTCTACAATGCCTCTAGTTCCTGCAAACACATAGTTGAGCAATTACTATAGTTTCATTTCAATACAATTGTTATTTCTGAAGGTAAAGATCTCAGCAGGTTGCCTTATAGGATGGCAAAATAAGAGATGAGAAGAAGAGGGATACTGAGGATTCTTTAGTCATTTGGTCTTTTAGTGGCATATCAATTTGATTTACAATTAAAGAATCAATAAATTTTAGATTCAAGTCCAAACAGATTAGTGTAAGATAAGCAATATTTTACATTCACAAAACTCATACAATACCAAAATTTGCAAGTGATGTTGTTGAAACTCAAAATTTTAACTTTTCATCTTAAATTTCCAACTTTTCATTTTTAAGAACAAAAAGAATTCCTAATTGTCAAATATAACCCACAACCTGATCAGCCTTGGGCCTACATTGTGCAACATAGTATACTAATACATAGTGCAGCAAAAAAGGAGCATTGCGCCATTATAATCCTAACAATCCAGGATCCAGGGGCAAACTAGTGACAGACCTAACCTTTGATATTTTTTGGCACACAGTAGCTGCCCCAGCTAGTCAGCCCAAGCCTTTTTCCAATGCACTAAATAATGAACCCTTAACAGATATTGCAGCAAGAGTCATTAAAAAATAATAGATTCAAACAATGCATAGCTCTAATTGTTGGATGCAACACTGTATAGACTGATAAAGGAAATCTGAAAAACAAGAAGTCAATAATTTGTTTCTGTTTGGACACAAAAATAAGCTTAGATTCCCTCTCTTTTTGCAAGGCATGGTTCAATGACAAAATAAGGAGAATTCTTAATATTTGTATCTTCAGATATACAAAATAAAGATTTGTATCTTGAGATATACAAAATAACCAAGTTTGAAAATTCACTTCTGCTTTTGGCTGGCAAATGAGTTTAAACTTTTGCGGTTCGAATGGTTGCAACATTAGTTTTGATAATCTTCATTTGAAAATCATATAACAATAAATTATTCTCAATTAAAATTTTAAGAATCAATGATAATCTGGAACACAAACTAACAACTTTCCAAAGGAAATTCATGTACTGAACCTTTAGATGTATAGCTTCACTAGTTTCACACCAAGCAAGTTAAGACTTTATATATATATATATATATATATAACATATTAGTTTATTGCTTAATGGCAATCTACCAAATGAAAATCAAAATGCTCCTGGTGTTTGAGAGTACCTGTTCTTATCTAATCTTTATTAGGAAGGTAATGTTACAAAGAGAAAAGTAGAAAAAAATGATAAATGAGAAAAAGCTAGCATAGGTAGCCAAGAATATATTGAGTGGGCACCAAAATTAGTTTGGGTTGAAATCCCCAGGCCAGCCCCAATTTCAATTTTGCTTGGGCCAAAAACAAATCGTTTAGGCTGTGTTTGGATGTCGAATAGCTAACCACCACCTAACTAGGTTTAACCATCTGTATCCACCCCCTCATTGGGGGATAATGTTTTTGTTTTGTTGGTGTCCCCAAGCTTAATAGGGTAAAGTTGTGAAAAAAGTGAAAAAGTAGAGAGAGAGAGAGAGAGAGAGAGAGAGAGAAAGAGAGCATGCTCTGGTCATTTAATTTTATTCCACTCTCCACCATGAAATAAAGTAATCCAGGTTTAAGTACTTTTTTGTGCCTTTGACTAAACAAATTTATCAACCACGTTTGAGTGGTGTTGTCAGTTAAGCAGATAAACCAAATATAGCCTTAGGTTTCAATTTCATAGTTTAATGTGAAACTTCAAACCACAAGCATTCAAATAGTATGAACAGACACGAAAATAAATCAATGAGTCAATGTATAGGCCCACCAATATCCAGTACTTTCTACTTTGCATGAAGCCTACTGCTCTCACATCCATTTTGACTAATACAGTAAAATCAGACTTCTTTCAATAAATAACACAACATTCAATTTTTGACTGATTTTTCCATTCACATATCAAATCTCTCTTTATATGCTACTCTTGAAAGGAGATGATATCTACTTTATGCACAGATCAGGAACCACCAAAACACATGACTTGATTTCCATACGTACCTCTATATAGAGGTACACATACATACATACCCATATATAAACAAACACACAAATATGTCCACATATACAAGCATATGTGTAGAATATAGAGGTACACATACATACCCATATATAAACAAACACACAAATATGTACACATATACAAGCATATGTGTAGAACCACTAGATGCAAACACATATAAATATATGTGTTGCTGCCAAATCACGTTCCTCAAACGTCGGGTAACGGAGAGGGTCCGAAGGGTCACTGGGACGGCCAGGAAATCTTCTGGCGCCTCCTCAACGGAATTCTTGCAAGAAAGTCCCCGGGACTCGGTTGCACCGGTGGGAACCCTCCAACGCTCCAGTAAGCAACTTGGGAAACAATGTAGAAAGAGCTCAAGGAATTAGCTAGAGAACAGTTCGGATCCCTTTTCTCGTTGTGAGCGAAGGTTCTTATACCTGTCCGAAGTCCCTTTTACCCGCTATTGGAAAATGATTGATTCTGAGACGTTATTGTCTGGTGGTGGACAGGCGGCAAAGCTGACAAGGACAGGTCGCAACAACACTGAGCATGTCAGAGATGTTCCGCCCTGCCAGCCCCCCTTGCTAGACGCAGCGCTACAGATGGTAGGTGAGCCTAGTCATGTCAGGCATGCGCCGTAACGGATAGTGGCCATGCGCGGTTGCAGATGGTTAGTGGGCCACATGGCGATTGCAGTCCGAGGCCGAGGAGACTTTGGGGCCCGAGGTCGAAGGGACCTTGGAGTCCGAGGCCGAGGGGGTCGTGGGGTCCGAGGCCGAGGGGGTCGGGAGTCCGAGGCCGAAGTGACCTTGAAGTCCGAGGCTGAAGTGACCTTGAAGTCCGAGGCTGAGGGGACTTTGGGGCCCGAGGCCGAGGGGACCTGGGCCCGAGGTCAAAGGGACCTGGGGGTCCGAGGCCGAGGGGACCTTGGAGTCCAAGGCCGAGGAGGTTGTGGAGTCCGAGGCCGAGGGGGTTGTGGAGTCCGAGGCTGAGGGGGCTTTGAGGCCCAAGGCCGAAGGGACCTTGGAGTCCAAGGCCGAAAGGGCCCGGAGTTCTAGGTCGAGGGACCTAGAGTCCGAGGCCGAGGGGACCTAGAGTCCGAGGTCGAGAGGGTCATGGAGTCCGAGGCCGAAGTGACCTTGGAGTCCGAGGCCGAGGGGGTCGTGAAGTCCGAGGCCGAAGTGACCTTGGAGTCTAAGGCCGAGAGGGTCGTGCAGTTCGAGGCCGAGGGGATTTTGGGGCCCGAGGCCGAACGGACCTTGGAGTCCGAGGCCAAGGGGGCCTGGGGGTCCGAGGCCGAGGGGACCTTGGGGTCCGAGGCCGAAGTAACCTTGGAGTCGGAGGCCGAGGGGGTCATGGAGTCCGAGGCCGAGGGGACCTTAGGGTCCGAGGCCGAGGGGGACCTGGAGTCCGAAGCCGAAGGGACCTTGGGGTCCGAGGCTGAGAAAACCTTGGGGTCCGAGGCCGAGGAGACTCCATTAGCCTTAACGTGGCCCAATCAGCCACATCAGATGCCCCCCGCCCCTGAGACGATGTGGGTCCACTCCCTGCCTGGCAAAAGGGGTGCGAAACCTCTAGGTGACCGATCCCAATGCGTTGCCAATCATAGAGGGGCATGTGTCCTTGAGGGCAGAGACTCTTCAATGCAGATGGTAAGGGGAGTCATAACGCCTTCACTCCGATCAATCCTCACCGTCGGATCCATGAAGATCCTTCTCGAAATGGAAAAGTCCTTTCGAAGCCCACGAAAAGGCCATTGCCATTATTGCCATCATTGTGCTGATGTTATCGATATCCCATGAATGGCTATAAATAGCGTGCTCCGTGCACTGGACGTCAATCGAGGCGACTTCGCCAATAGTGGGCATGCATGTGGCTTGCTGGACCAAGCGGGACGATTCAAAAATGATGTAAAGCAGGAAGGGCTCTGGACCTGATACTTCGCTTCTGAAACCTTCGTCTTCGTCCTCAAGCCCGTACCTTGCCCGAGCCTCTCTCCTAAACCTTGCTGCTTTCCTTGCCGTTCGTCCTCCTTTGCCCAGGTTAGTCCTTCCTATCCTTCCATGTTTTTTCTTCACCATGGCTTCTTCTCCTTCTTGGTCATCCTCTGCCCCACCCGAGGATTGTTTGTCCTCCTCACAGGTGCGAGCTTCCTCATCCCCCACACCTGCATGGTCTTCCTCTCCTTCCTTCGAGGATTTGTTCCTTTGTCTTAGCGGCGAATCGTCGGCCAAGCCCCCGTCAGGGGTCGTTCGGTGGCCTCTGGTCCTCCACCTAGGGTTAGAGCGGAATCCCCAGATGGGGCCGCCTCCACCATGACCGGCCAAGAACTAGCAAACCTTAAGGCTCGATACGGGATTCCAAGTAGCTTCCAGTTGTTCATCCCCACCCTCGACGACAGGGTGACATCCTCTCAACCTGGGAGGATCGCTCTGTACGAGGTATTCCTTAAGGGGGGTCTCCAACTGCCTCTCCATACCTTCATCACCAACCTCCTTGACCTATTCTCCTTAGTGCCCACGCAGTTGGTTCCGAATTTCATTCGGACCATCTGCGGTTTCTTAGTGCTGTGTCACCTCCAGGGCCTAGAGGCTAGGGTTTCTCTTTTCCATAGTTTCTACACCATCCGCCAACAATCGGGTTGGTGGGTGTTTCAGCCCAGGCCTAGCCGAGCCCTCCGATTGGGTCTTCCCATGTCCGTTAAAGGGTGGAAGACCCGATTTTTCTTCGCCGACCTCGAGGGGGTGAAGACAAGGTGAGGGGACCCCGAACGTAGGACCAAACAAGAACTCAACAATGGTCCCAAGGGACAAGGAGGCATTTGGGCAGCTGCTGTCAGTAGCGGTCCCTCGACAGCAGCTACCCTCACTGCAACCAGCTTCTGTCCGAGAATCTCCGACTCGCGGGTATCCTCCCGAGTGGTGGTGAGCAGTAACAAACCTTCTCCCCCTTTCTCCTCGGATGTTTCTTCTTCTTCTTTTTTTTTTTTTGAATGGCTCTGACCTGCCCTGACTTGCACAGATATGAGGCCGCCAACCGAGATGCTTATAAAGGCGGTCGCGAAGAGACGGAGGGTCGCAAGCGAGACAAGAGGATCGAAGAAGAGGCCCCGGCCTCAATCCTTTGCTCCCCCATCTGACGGCCAGCAGGCGGGCGAGGAGGCCGCCCAGCCGGTCATCCAGCCAGCACCCTCGCCGATCGCTCCATCAGCCGCCCCGACGATTGACTTGACTGCTAACACACCCCAAGAGGAGCCGAGGGCCGTGGCGGTTTGTCCGAATGCAGAGCCGACCCCCTCCGGTGCGGAGTCGTCTGAGCCTGCAGTCGTGCCAGCATCAAAGGAGGGCCAACCGGCGAGCAAGGATACCACGATAGTGGTGGAAGCAATTGCAGAGGACACCTCAACATACGAAGGCCGCAGAAGAACACCGCCAGGGTCCGGGGCGACATCCGTGACCTCGGCCTTGGCTGATCCCGCGGGGGGAAGGACCGAGGTGACCCCCCACAGGTGTCCCTCACATATAACGGTCACACCACCGAGCGACTAATGGCCAGGGCCTATCTACTGGAGCTCCAGGTGGAGTTTGGCCAACTGGATGCCCCCGCCATCCTTCGGGACGCCTTCGCGGCGCATTTATGGGTAAGTGTCTCACCCGCCCCCCCTTGGATTTTTCTTTTTGTGCACTAACAAAGGCTCTCCTCGTATAGGTGATGAACTCTTTGTCGACGTTGAGGTACAATGCCCTCTGGAGCCATCGCGCCCACCAGGCGACCTTGGCCGCTGTGACCAGGGCCGAGGAGGCCGAGAGTGTGCTGGAGGCGGCCCGGAGAGAGGCCGAGGTGACCGAGAGGGCGCTGGGAGCGGCCCGGAGGGAGGCCGAGGTGACCGAGAGGACCCTGAAGCTGTTCCAGGTGGACGTCGAGGAGACCAGGCGGCAAGGAGTGGCCAACTTGGGGCGTGCCCGAGCCGCTGAGGCCAAACTGGGGGCTTGCCGACTCCAACAATTGGATATAGCAATCCAGGAGGCGAAGGAGTTCGAGGGCTGGGCTGAAAGCGCCGAAGAGATAGCCCGGATGGCCGATGCTCGGGCCGCCGACGCTGCCGCCCAAGCGAACGATGCCCTTCTGAAAGCATGAGCCACTGAGGAAAGGGCCGTGGCAGCGAAGATGTGGCAGCAGCAGAGGCTGTGGAACACTTTCGAGGCTCCACCGCTTTTGCCGAAGAGGTGGCGGAAGGCTCCGCCGATGCCTACCTTCAAGGCTTCCGCCATGGGAAGGAGAAAGCCGAGCGGGTCTCCGATGTCGCCAGCCTCAATGACCTTAGCCTAATGCCTTCGAGGAGCCGAAGGAGTCGACTGATGGTGAACCTGCGCCGGCCGACGCCTAAGGGCCCGCTCCTGCACCCCTTTTTTATTTCTGTTATTGTATCAAAGTCCAACTTGAGTCAGCATTTTGTAAACATTCACTAAGTAATGAAAACAATTGACTTTTCTTGAAATTTGCATTTAAAGACTCTCCAAGTACTTAGCTCAAAGTAGTGTGTTTTCTACTTAGTCCACCTTTGTAGGATCCCCGATAGGGCTGCACTGGTCCGATGGGGTCATAGTATTCATCCGCTCGCCGTAAGCAAGTCCGGGACTTTGTTGCCGTATGGGACCGGATCATGGGGAAAGTGTTGAGGCCGGCTCCGGAACTTTCCTTTGCAAAAACTCGAGGTCGGCCTCGGGGCTTTGGTCTTGCAATAGGTTTGTAACGCCGATCGGTCGTCAGAACTTTAGGGCTGGCCGGGATCGATCCTTAGGCGCTGAGCCGGTCTCGGGCTTTCGATGCCGACCGAAGCCGGGCTTTAGTGCCGAACTGGCCTCGAGCTCAGTGCCGACCGGAGTCAGGCTTTGGGCTGAAAGGGTGGCTGAAAGGGTGAGATACTCGAGCATATCTTTACTAGCCGAAAGGGTGAGTTATTCAAGTTCATGAAAGAATGAAATATTCAAATTCATAATCAAACGTTGATGTACATTACTAATAGTACCGACGGAGGTTGTTAGAATTCCAGGTTCGAGGGGGTGGCTTTCCATCAAGTCCCTCGATTCTGTATGCTCCGTGGTGGAGGGCCTCGGTGACCCGATAGGGTCCTTCCCAATTAGGTTGGGTGACAGCTTACCTCCTTCCGTTGGCTTTGAGACCTTGATCCGCCTGAGAACCAGGTCCACTGACAGAAATGCTCTGGGACGGACACAAGTATTGTAGTACCTGGTGATTCGCTGGCAATAAGCAGCCATCCTGAGCCACGCCCGATCGCGCAACTCCTCGATGAGGTCAAAGTTGGCTCGCAGCCGGCTCGAGTTACTCTCCTCATCATATGACTCCACCCGAGGACTCGAAATGCCAATCTCCACAGGGATGACAGCCTCAGACCCGAACACGAGGCTGAAGGGGGTCTCCTCGCGGCGTCGTGTGATAAGCCCATAGTACGTTGAGGAGCTCCTCCACCCATCTCCCTTTGAAGTCATCTAGCCGCACTCTGAGCCCCTGTAGGATGGTGTGGTTCGTCACCTCGGCCGTCCCGTTGGTTTGAGGATGACCGACGGAGGTAAACCGCCGACGGATGCCCAGCTCAGTGTAGAATCCTCTGAAGGGAGCATTGTTGAATTGCTGGCTATTATCGATGATGAGGGTATGGGGCAACCCGAATTGACAGATTATGGACTTCTAGAAGAAGGATCTCACCTTGTTCTCGATGATCTTCGCTAATGCTTCGGCTTCAACCCATTTAGTGAAGTGGTCGACAGCTACTAGCAGGAACCTATGCTGACCCGAAGGCCGAGGGAAATGGTCCCAGGATGTCCATTCCCCACTGAGCAAAGTGCTACGGAGCCGCTAGGGGGCTCAATTGAGAAGTCGGCTGTCTCAGATGTTGGCATGCCGCTGACAGCTATCACATCTTTGAACCAGCTCGACGACGTCTTCCTTCATTGTGAGCCAATAATATCCCTAGCGTAGAGCCTTGTATGTCAGCGCTCTGCCCCCAGATAGTTCCCACATATGCCTAGAGGTGGGCACTGGGCCGTGCCGCCCATGGCATGGCACGGCCCTGATGGGCCGTGCCAGGCACGGCCCGGCACTGCTACAGTACCGAGCCGTGCCGAGCCCAGAAAATTTTTTCTGTTGGCCCAGCACGGCACGGCCCATGACGGGCCTGGGCCGGCCCGCCGTGCCGGCATGGCCCCCTGGCATGGCCCAGGTGGGCCTGAGCCGTGCCGGCCCAGGTGGGCCGTGCCGGCCCAGGTGGGCCGTGCCAGGCACGGCTTAGGGGGCCTGGCCCATGCAGCTCAAATAAAAAAAAAATTATTTGATAAATTAAAAAATTATTAGATAAATTAAAAATTATTAGGAATAAAGAAATTTTATTAATATAAAGCCACCATAATGGTGAAGGATTTGGCATAGACTCCTACTAGTTTATTAATTTAAAATTAAAATGGTATAGAAGGAAGGGGGGCTAGGCTTGACCTCTATAACATAATACAATAAGAAGAAAAAATAGAAAGATCGCAATCGTCGGATCATCGCCGATCGAATGGATCGCAACCGTCGGATCGATCATCGCCGATCGAGATCATGGCTTGGATCGATCGCAACCATCGGATCGTCTCCGATGGGATAGATCGCAACCGTCGGATCGATCATCCCCGATCGGGATCATGGCTTGGATCGATCGCAACCGTCGGATCGTCTCCGATCGGATCGATCGCAACGGTTCGATCGATTATCACCAATCGGGATCATGGCTTGGATCGATCGAAGACGTCAGATCGATCATCGCCAATCGAGATCATGGCTTGGATCGATCGAAGATGTCGGATCGTCTCCGATTGGATTGATCGCAATGGTCCGATCGATCATCGCCGATCGGGATCATAGCTTGGATCGATCACAATCGTCGGATCATCTCCGATTGGATGGATCGCAACCATTGGATCGATAATCGCCGATCAGGATCATGGCATGGATCGATCGCAACCGTCGGATCATCTCCGATCGGATCGATCATCGCCTATCGGGATCATGGCTTGGATCGATCGCAACCGTCGGATCGTCGCCGATCGAATGGATCACAACCGTCGATCGATCATCGCCGATCAGGATCATGGCATGGATCGATCGCAACCGTCGGATCGTCTCCGATCGGATTGATCGCAATCGTCGGATTGATCATCCCCGATTGGGATCATGGCTTGGATCGATCGCAACTATCGAATCATCTCCGATCGGATGGATGCAACCGTCGGATTGATCATCGCCGATCGGGATCATGGCTTGGATCGATCGCAGACGTCGGATCGTCTCCGATCGAATGGATCGCAACCGTCGGATTGATCATCGCCGATCGTGATCATGGCTTGAATCGATCGCAGACATCGGATCGTCTCCGATCGGATTGATCGCAACAGTCCGATCGATCATTGCCGATTAGGATCATGGCTTGGATCGATCGCAACCATCGAATCGTCTCCGATCGGATGGATCGCAACTGTTGGATTGATTATCGCCGATCAGGATCATGGCTTGGATCGATCGCAACCGTCAGATCGTCTCCGATCGGATGGATCGCAACCAACGGATCGATCATCGCCGATCGGGATCATGGCTTGGATTGATCGCAACCGTTGGATCATCGTCGATAGAATGGATCGTAACCGTCGGATCAATCATCGCCGATCGGGATCATGGCATGGATTGATTATCGCCGAATGGGATCATGGCTTGGATCGATCGCAACCGTCGATCGTCTCTGATCGGATTGATCGCAATGGTCCGATCGATCATCGCCGATCGGGATCATAGCTTGGATCGATCGCAACCGTTGGATCATCGCCGATGGGATAGATCGCAACCATCGGATCGATCATCCCCGATTGGATCATGGCTTGGATCGATCGCAACCGTTAGATCGTCTTCGATCGAATTGATCACAACGATTTGATCGATCATCGTCGATTGGTATCATGGCTTGGATCGATCGCAACCATCGAATCATCTCCGATCGGATCAATCGTAACCGCCGGATCGATTATCGCCGAATGGGATCATGGCTTGGATCGATCCCAACCGTCGGATCGTCTCCGATCGGATTGATCGCAATGGTCCGATCGATCATCGCCGATTGGGATCATAGCTTGGATCGATCGCAACCGTCGGATCATCGCCGATGGGATAGATCGCAACCGTCAGATCGATCATCCCTGATTGGGATCATGGCTTGGATCGATCGCAACCGTCGGATCATCTCCGATAGGATTGATCGCAACGATCTGATCGATTATCGTCGATCGGGATCATGGCTTGGATCGATCGCAACCGTCGGATCATCTCCGATCAGATTGATCGCAACGATCCAATCGATCATCGTCGATTAGGATTATGGCTTGGATTGATCGCAACCGTCGGATCGAGATCATAGCTTGGATCGATCGCAACCATCGGATCATCGCCGATGGGATAGATCGCAACCATCGGATCGATCATCCCTTATCGAGATCATGGCTTGGATCGATCGCAACCGTCGGATCGTCTTCGATCAGATTGATCGCAACGATCCAATCGATCATCGTCGATTGGATTATGCCTTGGATCGATCGCAACCGTCGGATCATCGCCGATCGGATGGATCGCAACTGTCGGATCGATCATCCCCGATCGGGATCATGGCTTGGATCGATCGCAGCCGTCAGATCGTCTCCGATCGAATTGATCACAACGGTCCGATCGATCATCGCCGATCGGGATCATGATTTGGATCGATCGCAACCATTGGATCATCACCGATCGGATGGATCGCAACCGTTGGATCGATCGCCGATCAGGATCATGCATGGATCGATCACAAACCGTCGGATCATCTCCGATCAGATCGATCGCAATCGTCGGATCCATCATCGCCGATCAGGATCATAGCTTGGATCAGCTGACTGGTGCCTAGGCGCACAGTGTGCTCCTGGCACCAGCCGTGCCATGGCACGGCCCACAAAATGGCCCAGCAGGGCCGTTCTGGCATGGCCCTACTGGGCCGTGCCGAATTTGAATTTTTTTTAGTGGGCCATGCCATTTGTTAATGACCATGCCAGGCACGACACGGTAATTTTTCTGGCACGATGGGCTTGGGCCATACCTGGTACGGCATAGCCTAGTGCCCATGCCTACATATGTCTTCGTGAATCTCGCGGAGGATGTAATTGGTGTCCGTAGGGCCAACGCACTTGAGGATTGGGTATGAGGACCTTCGGTACAGTTGCTCGTCCAGTATCAAGAACTTGGGAGCTCGCCGTTTGAGCAGCTTGACCTCCGTCGGGTTCTCAGGGAGGGCGCCCTCGGTAAGGTACTGGACGTAGCGTCCATCCAAGCAAGCTCTGGGCTGACCGGTAGGGCCTCCTCGATGGCCTCGATGCTCGGGACTTCCAAATACTCTATATGTCCTCCCCAGGGCCCTATCGGCCGATGTGGCCAAATGGGACAACGCGTTGGCTCTGATGTTCTCACCCCTAGGAATGTAACTGACACTAAAATAAGCAAAAAGGGAGGCCTGTGATTGGACCTTACTCAGATAACGGGACATAATGAGATCTCAGGCCTCGTACTCTCCAGCGACATATCCGAAAACAAGTTGAGAGTCGGTGAAGGCTCTGATGCTTTACTCCGAGCTCCTTGGCTAGCTTCATTCTCGCTAGCAAAGCTTCATATTTGCTTGATTGTTAGTGGTGAGAAAAAGAAAACGGAGGGCATACTCCACCGCCTCTCCCTCTGGGCTTGCTAGGATGAGCCCAGCTCCACTCCCCTAGAAATTCGACGCATCGTCCACATGGAGGATCCAGCCCTCTCTCAATGCCTCGACCGTCATGTCAGAGGACGTCGAGTGGGGCTCCTCCGATTGCTCCTCGGCCCAAATGCACTCGACCAGAAAGTCAGCTAACACCTGGGACTTCATGGCCGACCTTGGCCGGAATGACAGATCGAATTCTCCCAGCTTGATGATCCACTTCGCCAGCCTCCGTATCATGAAGCACTTTGCTGGTGTAATAAACCGGCCTCTGCATCCTGTCGATGTCCATGCAGACAAGCACGGAGCTGACCGCCTTGGGAAAAGCCGCGAGGTAGAGAAAGAGCTCCCCGCCGCGCAGCTTGGACAGCAACTCCTTCAGCACTTCGAAGGCTTTCTGACACTCTTTTGTCCACTCGAAACCGTTAACCTTGCGCAGGGCTTTGAAGAAGGGCGGGTATCTCTTCGTTGACTTGGACAGAAAACGACTTAGAGCTGCCACTCTTCTGGTCAAACGTTGCACCTTCTTGTTGACTGGGGGCCTCATGTCGAGGATGGCTCGGATCTTGTCGGGGTTCGCCTCGATCCCCCACTGTGTCACCATGAATCTCAAAACTTGCATGCTGTAACCTCGAAGCGCACTTGCGGGGATTCAGCATCATCTGAAACCAGCGGAGATTGCCGAAGGTCTCCGTCAGGTCAGTAACATGGTCACCGATGCGGATACTTTTAGTATGTCATCCATGTACACCTTCATGTTGCACCCGATCTGGTCCTCGAAGACCTTGTTCATTAGCCTTTGATATGTGGCTCCTGCATTCTTTAGTCCGAAGGGCATTACCTTGTAACAGTAGATGCCCTTCTCAGTCACGAATGAAGTAGCTTCCTCGTATGTCGGGTCCATCTAGATTTGGTTATACCCTGAGAAGGCATCCATGAAGCTGAGGGTCTCATAGTCAAATGTAGCGTCCACCAAATGATCGATTCAAGGCAATGGGAAGCAATCCCTAGGGCATACCTTGTTAAGGTCTGTGAAGTCGACATACATTCTCCAGCTCCCATTGGCCTTGCGAACTATCACCACATTGGCCAGCCAGTCCGGATAGTGCACCTTCCAAATGTGGCCGACGGTAACTAGCTTGCGGACCTCCTCATCAATGGCCTTCTGCCAATCAGGGGCAAAGCTTCTCTTTTTCTGTCGGACAGGCCAGCACCCTAGGCTGATATTGAGCTGATGAGTGATTACCTCTTCAAGTATGCCTAGCATGTCGAACGCTGACCAAGCAAAGATGTCCGAATTAGCCCGCAGGAAGGCGAGAAGTTGATCTCGCGCCTCCTCGGAAAGAAAGGCCCCGACCTAGACCGTCCTCACCGAGTCCTCCCCCAGCGAAAAGGTCAACAAATGCTCGGCCGGCTCCCCCCTCTCTTCGAATCTCGGAAATCAAGCGACTCAGGCACCGGCACAGCCATCACCCCTGAGGGCTGTATGATAGGAAAGCGGCATTAGGTTCCGCTCCCCGCGCATCTTCCCGATTCCTCCACTAGTAAAAAATCTTACAAGCAGTCTCTTAGTGGAAATGACAGCATCTAGGAGGTTCAGGCCGGGTCTCTCGAGGATGGCGTTGTAGGCCAAGGAAACTCGGACGATAAGAAAATTCATGAAAATTATGCTTTGGCACGGCGACGTCCCAGCTGTGATCGGGAGAGTGATTTCTCCATCAACCCGCAAAGAGTCTCCAATGAAGCCCATTAGAGGCGTGGTCACAAGTTGAAGGGAACTTAGGGATAAGTTCATCTGAACAAAAGCATCGTAACTGAGAACGTCGATCGAACTTTTCCTGTCAACCAAAATTTTTTTACAGGATGTTTTGAGATCGTCATAGACACGACGACGCTGTCATCATTATTATTAACTACCCCCTCTAGGTCCCGTTAAAAAAAAGAAATTACATAGTCTAACCCTCATCCCCCGTGGCCTCTTCGAAGTGCTACCCGCCCCCCAGGAAATCATAGTCATGGTCTTCTCAGTCGGAGCATTATCGATGCCGACCTAGAGAGGTGAAGGTGCCGACGGGCCTGGCGCGGTCTAGTAAGCAACTTGGAATTCATATCCCTTCTCTCGTTGTAAGCGAAGGTTCTTATATCTGTCCGAAGATCCCTTTTATCCACTTTTGAAAGATGGTTGATTTTGAGACGTTATTATCTGATGGTGGACAGGCGGCAAGGTTGTCAAGGACAGGTCGCAACAAACATGGAGCATGTCAGAGGTGTTCCGCCCTGCCAGACGCGGTGCCACAGATGGTAAGTGGGCCTAGTCATGTCAAGCGTGCGCCGTAACGGGTAGTGGCCACGCGCGGTTGCAGATGGTTAGTGAGCCACGTGGTGATTGCAGATGACTAATGGACCATATGGCAATTGCAGTTCGAGGCCAAGGGGACCTTGGGGCCCAAGGCCGAGGGAGACCTTGGAGTTGGAGTCCGAGGCTGAGGGACCTAGAGTCCGAGGTCGAGGAGATCTTGGGGTCTAAGGCCAAGGGGGACCTGGAATCCGAAGCCAAGGGGACCTGGAATCCGAGGCCGAGGGGGACCTTGGGGTCCGAGGCCAAAGGGGACCTTGGGGTCCGAGGCCGAGGGAACCTAAAGTCCTAGATTCTGTCAGTCGCCCCTCCTATTAGCCTTAACATGGTCTGATCAGCCACATCAATACGTAACACACAATACAAATTTTATATTATAATATATTAATATATATATATATATATATATATATATATATATATATATATATATATATATATATATATATATAACATATAATATATATATATATATATATATATACACACATGTAAAAGTGTCAACTGGACGAGTTACTGAAGTATCTTGTGCTGATAAAAAGAAATTGTTCAATTTTCACCCTAATAATATACGAGGTTTTTGCTCCTGAAAGAAAAAAAGCATGGTTGTTTGCCTTCCTAAAGAAATTTAAATAATCATTGATTAAGATGTCCCTCTTTCATCTTCAACCATTTAAAACTCAGAGCTCTCCTCCGCTACCTTAGCACTATATGTTCTCGAGTACCACAAACCCAATATGGTATGTGGGGTTCGGCATGCCCCCATACCAACACATCACGTTAGCATTGTGCCAACTCCAAAAGTTTACCATGCACCGGTACAAGGATTAATGCACAATTCTGACCACTATTGGTAAGGCGCCTATCTAATACTAAAATAAAATGTTGACCTCATCCAAATTCAGGTGACTTGACATGATGTAAAGTCTTACTTGCAAACAAATAGGATTCCAAGAAAAAGTTTCAATTCTAGTCATGACAGGTATACAAATACTAACACCAATCAATACATTGTAAATCAGTTGCCAACATGCATGCATTTTATAAAATCAAATAAATATTACTAAAAAGAGCATAGGAAAATATGTAAAATTGCATGATAGTGCTTACTTCGAGAAATTTAAGAAACTAGCAAGTTAACATCATCAAAATATTGAGAAACAATTAATATAGCTTTCATATTTTTCTGCACGCACATTATTTTATATATTTATTTTTTCCCTTGTTTAAAATATTCCTCATGACTCAAACGAGGCACTTAAATGGCATCAATCTCTCTGATTAGGTTGTATTTGCTCAAACCAGCCTCTAACAGATCAAATAGATAAGTACCAACAGCCAAAAGGCCGAATCAATCAGAATGGACAAATCATCTTCATTTAACAAGTCATCTACATGAAATGAGAAATATGGATTCACCAAAATACAGTGAGTACAACTATGGTCACTACCCAGACAAACTGATAAAAGCCATCATTTGATTACATTCATTCAGGTCATTCAAACAAGCTTAAATGACAGATGTAACATCATCAACTTGCAAAACAATCCAAGCCAGCAGGTTCATTGTTTTCTACATCCAGTAACCTCACACAACCATCTAACAAGAAGCATTGAATTCCAGAGGATTAATTTCAATGCTAAACTTCACATGGTTTAAGCTCCTCACATACATGAAAGTACCTTCCATCTATGTGGAAGTGAAAAAAGGACAAGGATTGTAAGGCCACAGTTATATGGCATGATATTTTTTCCTAAAATTGTAGCTGGAAGAAATAAAAGGACAAAAAATTACCAAGCATCAATTTAAGTTAAGTTCAGAAGAAATGATAAGAGTTCATTTCAACTCTACCCAGTTGCTCTATATCAATTAATTTCCTGCATTAAAACCTAATCAAAAGACCATCAAGACTGCAAAGTGCAACTATTCTGGATTTTATTAAATGTTTTGGGTCATGCAAAGAAGAATTAGAATACCACAAGCCAGGTCCTCAAAAAATATCACACATTTAACCAGCTTCCTTCAAGACCAAAAAAACATGGAAGCATGTAACATTATGATCACAATGTACACTGATTGTCATCTCTGGAAATTGGTCCGCATTCCTAGATCATAAGTCATCCCTGTCTTGATGTCAGCTATCACATATATTAACAAGAAAGCAAGCCAATACTTATAGAATAGCTACATTTACTGAGATGCGCATGCATAAGTATCCAAATGTAAAAAGAAGCATTGGATGCATTCAGAGAACCCAATACAATATCATTCAGATAAATATTGCCCTAACAAGTATAGCACGTAACCATCAGAATAAGAATCAGACCCCAGCTAAACAATAGAGGAGGAACAGCAGCTTACCTCGACCATCACGAAACACTTCGGAGAAACAGACATCACCAGCACGGCGCATGTGGTCCTAGTCATTGGGTAAAAGCTTAAAAGTAAGCACACTCACACTAAGAAATAAAAAATCAAAAAAAGAAGTGAAATTGCACATGATATCGGAAACCTACCTTCAGGTCCTGCCATGAGGCAGAAGAAGGTAAACCAGTAACCAGCACTGCATGGTTAAATAAAAAAATGCATCTATCATCCAAAAGTTGCAACAAAAAAAAAGGAGCAAGTAACACAACATGCTTAACTACATACCACGATATGCTGAGCGCCTCGAGACTCCACCACGACTGTAACTGCTGTAACGGTCTATGGAAGAAGAATAGCCCCTTCCACCATGTGCAAGTTCCACCTGCATGAAAAGGAAACAGGGTGAAGAAAATCTTACATGATAAACCAGACATTCAACAGTCAAAATCTCAATATTTGCCAAGTATGATACCCGTAATCTGTGACCATCAAAATTGTAGCCATCACGACCACGAATAGCATCTTCAGCATCACGAGTATCTTCAAACTGCAAGAAATGGAAGTGCCATGTCATATAAGCCTAGAAATGCACTTATTTCCCATGAGAATGACAAAACATATATGTAAATACATCATCATGACAACAGCCCAACTATTTTTTTTAACTGGCAGTAAGAACTAATTATGCAGGAGGCTACAATTAAATAACTCATCACATCCGACACTCTGAACGCTACACATTTGAACAACATATTTCATGATGAGATAACACTACCTCAATGA
Source organism: Calamus simplicifolius (assembly GCA_900491605.1). Classification (NCBI taxonomy): domain Eukaryota; kingdom Viridiplantae; phylum Streptophyta; class Magnoliopsida; order Arecales; family Arecaceae; genus Calamus; species Calamus simplicifolius. The sequence goes on along the minus strand of UESW01004229.1, from coordinate 288,036 downwards.
AGGCATAACCAGGAGGCCTTGGTGGAATCTTCAGATCAATATCAACAATGGGTCCATACTGCAACAATACACCATATCAGATAAGCAACAAACAGAAAACCATAAAGAAATAAAACTTCAAGAAATTAACCTCTTATTTATTATAGTATTCATTTCACAATGAACATCCTTAACTGTTAGGTCAGTTTTGTCAAAGCCCTTCGTTAATGGCAATAACAGTTGCCAAAAGATTCTGCGAAGAGATTTTCTAAGCAGCATACACTTAAACCTAGGCAAATCAAAGTTCAACAAGACTCTTATTTGAAGATCCATGAGTTAGCATTCCAAAATAAAGACATCATTAATTAGAGCAAGTAAATACTCAATGTATTCCTTATTTTTCTAATGTATTTAATAATTAGATAAAAGGTGATTGCAAATATATGAATATAATGTGAAAGCTTCTGAGCATGGCTTAATGCAGCATACAACTTCATCTCATTTTACATCCAGTCACATAAGAATCTTATCTTTGAGTGATGGAAACCACTGGTTCCCAGCTTCCCAACTCAAATCTACTCACATCTTTGACAAGTACACTCTTTAGTTAAGTTTATTCATGCATGACTACATGGACACATAAAAATACACAGGCATGTGAATGGCATATCGGAAAAGAAAAACAACAGTCAGTGCCCCTTTTGTTGTGGAGATGGCAAAGACCCAAGCAGAATGAAGAACAGACTGGAAAATGAGAAGCAAATTTGAGAACAAGGCACAATGAATAAAGGTTGTGGAGTCCATGGTCCTGTCTATAACAGTTGTTTTGGAGTCCATCTCCTAAGCAACTTTAATTAACTTTCCCTGGTACAAAGACCTTGATGAAAAAGGTTACTCTAAAGATCGATGTCAGTAAGGTATTGCCTTATCAACCTCCTCACCCAATCAACCTTTCATGCAGTTTCTTACTCATTAAATTGCATATTTGCTTCCATTTGTGATCTGTGATAAGATTTTAACTGCTAGCTACCGCTATAATCCCATAAGAACAAAAAGTGGAAGATTTCTTACTCGTTAAATTGCATGTTTGCTTCCATTTGTGATCTGTGATAAGATTTTAACTGCTAACTACTGCTATAGTCCCATAAGAACAAAAAGCGGAAGAAATGCCCATAACTAATCTTTGATTTTAAGGATTTAACCAAAAATAATAATCACATAAACTAAGGTTATATGCATCAACCATTGCTTTCAGCTTAACAAAGGACAAGGAGGCTTTCAAGATTTAAAAGAAATATTAAAAAAAAATTCAAGCTAAATGTCTTTCTCCATGCAGGTTCTTAGAGACCCTAAAGAAATATTTTCATATGGAGAATGTTGAAGCAATTCGAACAAAAATTGGAGCATTTTCACACTGGACATAATTCATTCTTGTGATAGAACTGTACTCCCTAATTTGCAGCTCTTCCTTTTCGTACCATTATTCCATCTAAACTCAATCCAATTCTTAAGAAAAAAATTACATTGGATCACAATGAATTCAATGCAGATCGATGAAGATTTAGATTAATTAATCTAAGCAATCATCTCACTTCTAATAGCCTTTTAAAAAAAAAAAAAAAAACTCAATTGGAGATTATCCTGCAATAATGATCAAATATCCGTATCACCAAAAATCCAAGCTCAAGGTGATTATAAATCATTCGATGCATTCTCTTTTTTTCTTTTTTTTTAGAGAGAGAGAGAGGTGGTCAAGGCATGAACTTGCCTAGTACTTGTGATTACCACTTATTGTGTAATTTAGATGAAAAATATTCTGGATAGTTTAACTTAAATAATTATCGCTAATTGAGTTATCATACAAATACATGTGCACTCATTAATGCATCATTAACAACTTAAATTTTAGTTTTCAAGACATCAAGAAAATCAATAATTTGAAACCTTATCAAACTTGGCAATCTTACCCATTCTTTCTTTCTAACAAAATGGCAATCAACTTTAGCAGATTCACCTCTATCACAAATAACTGCTTATGAACGCCATCCTCTGAACTTGGTAACACAGAATATAACAATGCACACATATCCTTGCCTAATTAACTACTCACTTAAGAATGACAATTTACATCTGAAAGCTAATAACTATATATGGGTTTACAGGCTTGCCTCTGTACTATCATATAATGCACTAAGATAAGGGTACCAACAGAGGTTTGGACACTTTGATACGCACTTTAGCAAAACAGCAAGTGCTGACACTTATTGCCGAGAAGAGCATGACATCACACCATCCAAGTGACCAAGAATATTATTGTATGCGCTTAAGTATCCAAAAGTGCCAGGAAACATCCATCACAAGCACCCAAACTCAAGCACCAATGCATTCTCGAAAAGAATTTTCATCACTGGAGGGGAGGAATATGGCATCAGTTCTTAAACTTAATCTTGTCTGCGGTGGAGATTAAGAAAGTGATTTCCAATTAAACTACAATTTTCAAACTAAGAATGCTCATTTAATGGAATTAGTTGCATTCTTAGTCTACTTTATGAACATATTCTAATGAGACATTATACATAACACAACATGTGTAAAGATAACTGGTTTCCTAAGACATTGACTTATAAAAAAACTGCCACCTCTTGCTAACCATTCCCAACCCATGGCAAATACCCAGCCATCATGGTAGCACAGCATTTAAGCAGGCCTCAGATGTATCAGATTCCTAGAGCAATTATCAAAATCACATACTCTTCTTCAATTATGCATTGCAAGGTTTGCCAAAAAGTGATGTAATATAGATCCTTCTCTAAAAAGATAATTTCAACTCAGAAAACCCAGTGTATGGATCCCATGACAACTCTAGATTTTACACGACGAATTGCCTAATTTCAAGATGACAGATAATTTCAACTCAGAAAACCCAGTGTATGGATCCCATGACAACTCTAGATTTTACACGATGAATTGCCTAATTTCAAGATGACATTTATCAAAATCTCATAATTCTTCTCCAATTTACAGGTTTTAGCACAAAAGGCTCCGAAGAGCTGGTGAAAAAAAATAGTATTGTTGCCGCCGGGATCCGTCCTCCGACTCGAGCGCGGTCGATCTCCAGGAGCGGACCTGCACACAAGTCCTCACGCGAGAGGCGTTGGGGGTAGCCCTCCGCGGAAGACCCTCCGACGCTCAAGTCAGTGGGGAAGAAATCGGCGATCAATCAGAAAACAGGGAGATGGATCCCTCCGAGGAGTCTCTCCAGGGACGGCCAATCGGAAGCCCTAGGGGGACGAGATCGACGGGCAGCAGGAGAGTAAGAGTGAGGGTGTGAGCGCGCGCGTGCCTGAGGAAATCTGTGAGTGTGATATTTATAGGCTGTCATCTGGATCTTGAACGCCTTCTGGAAGGTTCAGAGGTTGTTAGGATACGGGGGTGGATCGAATCAGGCCGTTGTGGGGCTGTTGGGATCCGTATCTTATCTGTTAGGGGATCGATGGCTAAGAGAGCTCCTTGCTTGAGATCTGATAGGAGTGTGGGTCTCAGGTAGCCTTGATAGGTTCTAGACCACTTCTCAGCATGATTCCTTGCCTGAGATGCTGTTACAGTAGGCTTAGGCTCTCCCGTGTCAGGTTCCGCGGAGGTGAGTATTGGATCGTGGGTCGTTCAGTGAAGCCGAGCCATGGAAGCTCGGAGGGAGACGAGCTATGGGAGCTCGGGGGAGACGAGCTATGGAAGCTCGAAGGAGCCGAGCTATGGGAGCTCGGGGGAGACGAAGGAAGGGGTCGGTCTTAGCCTCCTTGCACGGACATCAATGCAATGACGATTTTACCCCCTAACACATGCCCTCCACTCCCTAGTTCGAAGCGTAGGTTCGGGCATAGGGAGTATAAGTCCAGGTGGCACGCTTTGTATGGGGCGATTTGATTTAGACAGCCCGCGCAATGATGCTCTAATTAATGCGGTAGGGTCCTCGTGCCTTCGTGGGTAAGGCTTCTCCGAGAGTGACGGTTGGGAATGCGCCACGTCGCGAATCCTGATTAACATGGCGTTTGTCGAGGCGGTTCCGGATGCCTGGGGCGAGATGCCTCGTCCTTTCAAGATGGCTTCCTTAGTGGGGAAGCAAAGCGGTAGCCGTGCTATATATATACATTCGTTTGCAGTATTCTCTCATTTTGTTTCTTGAAGAATCTTCCTCCCCCCCGCAACGCTCGCTGTCTCGCTTGGTGCTTTTCTCGGCTAAGATGACGATGAGCCCCGACGACGTAGCTTCAGAGATCGTTGCTGAGGATGTGGGAAGGATTCATCGATGGTATGGCATGCCCCCAGATGTAGTCCTGCGAGTGCCAGAGCCTGGACATAGGGTCTCGCAGGATCTGGAGAGCGGGGTCTTCGTTTATGAAGACAGCTTGAAAGCAGGCTTCCGTTTTCCTCTCCATCCCTTGGTGAAGGAGATCATGACCCACTACAACATTGTCCGACGATGGTGGCCCCAAACAGCTGGCGGAGCATCATCGGATTTATCTCAATGTCCCACCAAATTCGGATTGCCGCCACTCTTCCTATTTTCCGTGCGTGTTATCATCTAATACCCAGAAGAAAATCGGAGTGGCCATATATTGGACCTCGGAGGTCCTTCAACGTGATTGTGGATAAGCCGTCCTCTATCAAGGGATGAAAGAGTCGATTCGTTATCGCCGATGGGAATATTGGTTCCGACTTCCCTCAGAAATGGGGAAGCTTTGTTAGGGATGCGGAAACGCATCCGTTTTGTCAGAGCAGGAGAGAGAGATTTGGACGTCCTCCGCAATGGCCAAGTGTTTTCGGCCAATGATCTGTTATCGAGGGGGCCCTCTTCGCCGCCGGGCTTAGCCCCTTGGACCCGCAAGGTGAGTCCCCTTTTACTTTCTCCGCGGCGTGTTACCCCGACGAATGTGTATGGATTTAATCGCATATGTTCTTTTCTTGCAGCCAAGAAGTCAGCATTGTCGAGCCTCGCCAAAAGGAAGAGAGGCAAGCATTCAGGGGAGAGCAGTGGCATGGATAGCGGTAGGCCTGAAAAAAGGGCTCACACCTCCTCAAGGAGCTCGCCGGACGCCGGCGCGGCCATGATAGAAGCGCCAGGGGCGAAGGAGGATCCAGGGAGGACGGTCGCGATCCCTTGCCCTCCCGTTTTGGAAATATCGGATAGTTCAGATGAGACTCCGTTGGCTCGTCTGACTGCGTCCCCTATGAAGGAGGAACCGGCGACAGATCTGGCGAAGCGGTTGTTTCTGGGGGACCTTCCGCCTCCATGGGACCACCACTGATTTCAGTAGGAGAGGGAGAGGGGACAGCTGCAGTCGATGAGGCTCAGGGCGAGCTCCCTCTTGGTCTTTCTGGGGGAGTCCGGTGGTAGTGACGCTGGGTCGCCCGCGGTAGTTCAAGAAGCGGGCCAGATAGAGGCTTCGGCGGAGCCTGCAGGGAGGCGCAAGTGACGGCGACGGAGGGAGGTGCGACGGAAGAGGGATCGCAGCGGGATAAGGGTCCCGCGATGGAGACTCCTTTGAGAAGATTTTGGGGAGGCTGGCGCTTGGATTGGCCGAGTTATCTGAGGAAACTCAAGCCAAAATTCTAATGGAAGAAGCTGGGAAGCTGAAGGCTTCTCAGTTGGAGGTCGCTCGGGCTGGCTCCTTGGGCGGAGATGACCAACCTGGTAGCTCAAACGCAGGTGTTGAGGAGGCATTTTCTGCCTTAATGAGGTCGGCCTTGTATCCGGGTGCAGATCCCTCGCGGACAAGTTTTGGATTTGGAGTTGGTTGACGCTGCGTTTGGGCAGCAAGACGTGGCTGAAAGTGTCCATCTCCTTCCCGATATCGATAATACAACCCTGATGAGGATGACGCGGGCCTATGCCTCGCGGGTGAGTTGCCATTCCTGGTAGTGGATACATTCTGATTGGCTTAACTCTCATTCATTCATTTTTTACCCTGTAAAGTGTTTTGCTCTCTCGGGCGATATGCTGGCGTCTGAGTTTGGCGACGGGGGCCAGCATTCAGGCCAGGAGAGACAACGCCGAGCTCCGATCGCGACTGAAGGTGTCTGAAAAGTTCGAGGAACTTATGGATATTAATAATAGGGGTTTGGAGGGGATGAAGGCGGCGCACCAAGTCGCCCTGGCCGAAGTGTCCAAGCAAAAGCGTAAAGTGGAGGAGTTGCAGGGACTCCTGGCGAAGAACAAAGACGCATGCCTGGAGCTGGCTAGAGTTGAGTCAAAACATTCCGCGGAGGTGGCGGCGATGCGGCGGGAACATAGTGAGAGCTTGGGTCGGCTGGAAGGGAAGCTGCCGACGAGAGAAGGCGCCTGACCAGAATGCTCGATGAGATTGAGGAGAAACTGAAGCGGCGCGATAACGAGATCGCCGACTTGTGGGTCGGCGCTAAATGGCACCAAGGGATGATGGCTAGGGTGAGCAACGAGCTATCCCAAGCCCGGGGAGAGGTCGAAGCCAAGCAGTCGAGGATTAATGCTCTCCAGGAGAGGGTCGAGCTGGTCGAGCTGATAGAACAAGGGCCAGGGGTGAGGCCGAGGAGCTGGCCAAAAGGTTGGCCAGACGAGGAGGAGGTACAGTCTTATTCTTCCCCCCCCTTTTTAGTTTCTTTAGCTGGTCTCTTGTGATCCCGACTGATTTTGGTTTTGCAGATAGCAAAGTTAGGGCTGGAGAATCGAGCTCTCCAAGGCGAGCTTGTGTCTAGCCGCAATAAGAGCTCAAACTCGAGGCGCGGTCGGCGAGTTTGAGGAGCAAAACGCTATTCTGCGGGCTCAAGTGGCGGAGGCTGAGAAGCAAGCTGCTGAGGCTAAGGTGCAGTCCGCCATACTCAAGGGGGAACGGGAACGCGATCGGCGTTGATGCCTTCCAACTTGGAATGGAGGAGTGTAAGGACAAGATATCCAGTGAGCACCCGGAATGGGATCTCTCTTTTCTGGATACTGAAGCTCCTGATGCTGGTGAGTCCGAAGGAGAAGAGGAGGATGAATACGTCGACGTCTCTGATACCGATCCTGGTGCCGCCCCGGGTCCTAGCGAAGCCGCAGCTTCTGAAGGACGATCGCAAACTGCCGCTGAAGGGGCAAAGGCATTAGAGAAAGGCGAATCTAGCCACACCTCTGCGGATGTAGCTGAGGGTTCTTCTAGAACTGATGTGGTTCCCGGCCCTTAAGAGCCACCTTTGTGCTTTGCTTTCTGAAAATTTGACTGATGTCTCTCAAATGAATGAATTTTCTGCTTCTATTTGAGTGTTTTTCTTTGGATGGCCTTTTGTTCCAAATCTCGCCTCAATTGCGGACTTGAGAAATGAAGCCAGTCGGTTAAGACCGACGGATAAGGTAGGTCGGCTAGGGTCGACGGGCAAGTAGGTCGGCTAGGGCCGACGGGCAACGTAGGTCGGCTAGGGCCGACGGGCAAAGTAGGTCGGCTAGAGCCGACATATGAGGTGGTTGTCGAAGTATTTTTCGCTTCCTTTGGTCACTTCATCTTTCGTCGAGTGAAAGAAAAGTTTGCGTAGCCTTCGCGCTCATTCTCGCTTTGAGATGCTCGATTTTGTCGCACAGGTTTTCCGAGCGACCAACTTTGTCAGGGAGCGATCGGCGGACAATCGTTTTGCGCTTTTTTGCTGTTCTGCCAGCGCCCTGCCATTCTGCAGGAAAATCGGTTTTTATTTCACCGAAATTGATGATACGGCACTGTAGGGTGCAAAAAGCTGTTCTGATGCTTTCCGGAAGGTGTTCCTTTCCATGTGGGCCGTTTTGACGTACGGCACACGCAGCCGTTTACCATTGGAGGATATTATTTTCGTAGGACGATCCCCTGATCCTGCCAGTTTCCGTAATGCCAGTGGACGATTCTCTGCATTTAATGACCGCAATTCGGGATTAAGAGGAAATCTTCGCATGCGTCATAGTTCAGGCGGTGGGCTCGGCGCGCAATAGGGCGCTGCTTTCATCCTGGGAGGCCACGTGGAGGTATGGCCCAGGTGTT